>JANRMR010220914.1:0-17621 GCA_025434825.1 Bergia sp. 'catenularis'
TGTCAATATTTGATATTTTGTCGTCAGAAGCCTTGGAGTTCTCGTAATTAGCACCTTCAATGTTCTCTCCTGGAGAGAAGTCATGCTTACTTTTTAGCAATCAATCTTACATAGTTAAAACATTTACGTACACTCACCTATGAGAACAGCTGTTGCGAAAACATTAATAAAATTTTATCGTGTTGATACTGATGCTGGTTAATTAACAAATACATACATAAACTTTATTTAAGTGTCAGTAGTATTTAGCTTTACAACACATTGGGGACACTATACTACAATATATAAAAATACTCGTACATCTAAAAATATAAATAGATAACGGGAAAATTAAATATATAGGATTATCGATATAAAAAGTGTAAAACTTGGTAAGAATTATGATATATCATATCAGTACATTCTTGTAAATAAATTTACAATTAAGAATAGGGATTAAAAATAGTCATGACTAACATGCGTGACGTCTGTATACGCCATCCTGCATATCTAATGCATTAATTTTGTGTATAGTTTTCTTAAATGTTTGGAGGCTTGTTTTATATTCTTATCTCAGAACTATTTTTTTTCCCCAGAGGTAAGGACCAAGATATCTATATGCTAATGCTATGTTTACCATACTTAACAGTGTTAAAACTAGGAATTGGAAAATCACTACTGCGTAAATTGTAGTTTTTGGATTGGTTATAAAATATTTCACAAGTATGTTTGGGTGCTAATGAATTTTCAACTTTAAACATTAATATTAAAATTCTTGTAAACGTCTGTTTGCTAAACTTGGTAATTAGTAACAAATATGAATATATCTTCCTAAAACATTGTCAGTGGCTCCGATACTTACCAGCCTCATATTGTTCTTAAGTTGTTCTTAAATTTTTAGTGATTTCAGCCTTACTGTTTTCATAAAGTTGTAAAGGCGTGTAACTTAGTTTCTTATATTATCGAGCAGTTGAACCTTACCCCTACTTAAATTTCCAAGAAACCTGGATTAACCTGGCTAAACTATCATATTGGAATCCAATATGGCTGCTTTTTGTATTGGTACCACTATTTTTTTCTTAAGTTGCAAGATTTAACTGTGTTTAAATTCGCAGCCAAAAGAGGAAATGGAATCGCTGCGTTCGTTTGCTCTTTACCTGTGGATTTGGTTTATTTCAACTAAAATACAGTCGCCAAACACAAAACTATAGTGTATTGATTTTTTTTTAGTTTGTAAGGTCAACGACTGTAAAGGTTAGCCCTCGAACGTCCGAGGGGGAAGAGGTCGAATCCCCCCCCCCCCCTCTCATACTCCTACGTTTTTCAAGCATAAAACGGGGAGCGTTGAAGCACTCAAAATGGAACTTGCAGTATCTTCAGTGTGATTATGAACATATCTTTTGACGATAATTTAATGACGTCAGTATTTGTATTCCATGCAAAATTTATTATAGAAATTTATATTTGAATTGAAAAGCGAACATTTTTTTAAAAATAACTGTTCTAAAATTTCCTTTTTTTTATCGTTTTATCCCTCATTTTGTTACTGTTTGAGACTGTAATTACATCATTTCTGCTTATTTTGAGAAAAATGGCAAATTTTCCAAGATCTAAGATGGCAACCAAGATGGTAGATATTGTTGTAAAGCGACTGTTGCCATGGCAAAAATTATTAATTGAAACTTTATTTTTTTATGCGGAGTAATAATTACTTAAACCAAAGATATCAAAATGCCAAAGCTCAATCTTTGATGTGTTACCATATGGAAAGTCAATTGGGGTTAAGGTTGATCCCCCGAACCGTTAATTTGATCTTAAAAATACCTTGGTCTTCTAAGGGTTAATTACCTCAATGGTGTACTAAAATGCATATAAACTCTCTACATTAATTCCAATACACAATTATTTAAAACATTTTTTTCTTGCAGCAGCAGTTTCTATTCGTCATTAAAGAAGCCCTATCAAACCAAATACATTAATAATGATGTACCTAAAACAAAATATCCTGTCTCACGTTCATGTTTAACGCTTGGTTATCCATTTGACTACATTTAACATTTTACTAGTTGTTTTGATAGTTTGTTCATTGTTTGAATATTCATAGCTTGACTTTCGTAGACAGATCCATTTACTTTTGTGAAATAAATACATAACATCAAAGACGCTTTCGCAGCCCTTTCTTCAGGAATAAATTTTTCGCAATGTGTTAATCCTGCTAAAGCTGGTAAAAGTGTTTATTGTTTACCCTTGAATAAACGGTGATTGAAGGCTCCAGTATAAACATTTAATGAATATACTTGTCACAACAACCCAAACAACAAATTTATTAAAGCTAATGTTCTACCCAAGCAGAAAAAAAAATAATTATGTTTAACAATTCTATCTCACATTTTTTCACATTCAGTGCCAAATCATAAAAGTGATAAGCTTTATTCCTTTTTGCCAGAGAACACTATGTCCTTGAATTCAACGAAGTACTGAGTTTCAGAAATTCCTACCGAGAAAAAAATTGTTGTGTTCATAATTCTGGTCGGTACTTAAGAGTTCCAAATCTGTATATAGTAGGTGCCTTCAAATGAGTAAGATGCAATGTACTTATAAGATGGAAAGAAAAACGTGGCAAGCTTAGAAAACATTGCCACTGTACTGTGAAAGACTTATCCTAACATACAACCTTGTTTATGTAAAACCTTTTACATTCAGTCCGGGTCTGAAGGATCGTTATATAAAGATGTGAAAGTTTGTGTCAGTCGACTTCCAATAATTCAAATTATAATAACTCGATTTGTAAGAAGATCAAGTAAACTTTATTTTAATGCTATTTTTAGTCTCTATTTTTTTTGTCTAACTTTAGTGAACCATAAGTTCATTTTGGTTGCTGTTTATATGGAATATTTAACAAATGAAGATACAGTAGCAATTTAAGTGATAATACTGTCAGACAGTATTATAACCCTATTTAGACTGGGCTTTTTTGAAGTTCCTTTGACTCTAAATCCGAAAGTATTAATCCTATTGCCATGAAACTTGGGGGTCAGATAGAACTCCGGTAGCTAACTAGATTACAGCAGTTCGTGTGTGCATTTGACGTCAGAATTATGTCACATTCCAGAAAAATATAGTTTTGCCATATTTCTTTATTTTTACTTACACTGCCTACAAAATCAACAAAAAATCATATACTAAGAAATATAGATTTCAAATTTGACCTCAAACAGCACAACACAAAGACTAAAATCCAGAAACTGTTGAGGGACTGTTTTCCAGAACTTATACCGTAGTAAAATATGCATGAGATAGATATGAAGGTACATGATATAGGAAGTGGGGAGGGGTGATAATGCCAGTTATAACAAATTTCGTTCTTAACTTTTGAAGCTGTCTCAACAAATAGGGACTAAAACAACTTGCACAAAAAAATCCGAAAGAGTACAAATTAACTAATATGACGTCACACATATGTGATGTCATTTACTGCCATTTTGAATTTTGCATTTGCACTACTGTGACGTCAACAATGACGTTTAAAATTTGGCATTAATTAGTCGCAAAACACTTTTAATCTTCACAAGAGTACTCAACATGGTTAAAATAAAAAATTACTAGCATTACAAACCAATTAAATCCAAATAAATAATAAATATGAAAACTGACCAAAACATGTCGTCCAAAACACGGTTGCCATGGAAACATCCAACCCCATGAACACAATTCTACCACATCATCGAATTCCCAAATAAATTTGAAGAAAATTCCTAAAAAATGGAAGTGTTATTTTAAATTGTCTAGAAGTACGAGCTCTTTGAAGCATTTGAAGCGCCCCTCCGAATAGATTAACTGAGGTGCATATATATATATATATTTTTATGTTACTGAGTTACATATGTGAGTAGTAAGAGGTGAAACTTGTTAAGCTCCCAAGATATCTTGAACTCCACATTCTTTAGTCACTTTATGTATGCTAAAGGTCTTCCAAGTTTTCGTATAGCTGGCTATCGTAGGTTTTTAGATTCACGTACGTCTGAAACAAAAAATAATAATAGAAGCATTAAACTTTAAATCTGGCAACTATAAAAGGTTCATTGTTCAATCTAGTTTTCCATGTTGCAAAAGACTACTTTATGATATCTCCTCCTCCCAGTTGCTTCTTCAGTAGGCTCTCCGGCCTGTTATTATCCTTATATTACCATTATCACTTGGTCGTGTCATAACCTTGAGTCTTTTGTTAACTGCTATCTTTGAATGATTTGAGATTGAACAATACACGTACTTGTTTGAAGTCTCATTGCTTATCATTCCAAGTAGTTTCAAATAAGTCAGAACCAGCAAAGCAGGTACTTGCTATAATTGCTCCAGTGTGTTAATTGATTTTCCCAAAAATGTTTATTGAATAACAAAGAGTCGATGAAATTTGCCAAAGCGTTAAACAGATATGTATGAGTTGGATGTCTTTAACTTTTACAAGTTTCTTTTACTCCAAATTAAAAACAAGTAAAATTCCAAATTACTCCAAGTAAAAACAACTTTTGAAGTAACCGTTAATAAAAAGGATGTAAACTTTCTGGATATTGTTACTGAAGATCATACACGAATACTGACTTTATTATATGCACAAATTACAAACAAAAATTGTAAAGTCATTTCTAGATCTCATTTTCCCTTGAACTCAAAAATGCAAAACCCAGCAGTATAAAAGCAATTGCTTTATCGTCGGCTTACTTGGTTGTCTGTAGTTTATCTTACTATTAAAATGAGTTCTTTGTTAGGTTTTTTACGTTTCGAAGGCGACGTCAACACTTGCAATTCGACAAACTAATGAGGTTTCGCCAACAAAAAATGGTTACAATCCATTACTTACCACGTGACTTTCCTCCATTTCTTTTAAAGTGTTCCTCAACACCGAAAACGTTGGACGTGCATCCGGGTTCTCTTGCCAGCAATCCAGCATCAGCTGGTATCTTGAAAACAAAATTCAGATATAAAATTTAAATGCATAGCTGAGAGATTAAGAAAATTTGTACCGTTTAAAAATATCACAAAAAAGCACACTGTGTTTTTCATTGTAAAGAAAAGAACTTTATGTAATACACATGTGCTTCATATGAGCGTAACCGTGAACAAAATGGAAACGAAAGAAAATTAAAAAAAATCGCAAGGTATCTTATTTAGCCACTTGGCTACTTAACAGACACAGTAGCAAAGAGAAACAAAAACTATCGTTCCGCCCTGTTTCCGCCTCAAATCCCGGTTTGAATCAAGAAAGATGTACATAATTCCCAATTTCTTGGTAATACGACTGAAGTATGTAAAACTATTGCATTACGTACAGACTTTGGTCCACGTGTTGCGGTCTGGCCATTCTATATCCGACTTGTATTAGTTGTGCGATTTTATAGGCGTTAACACTCGGATATGGACATCCTCCTGAAGATGAAAAACATCAGTTACATTTAACTGATTGCCCTGATCACACTCCCTACTCCTACCACTTTTTACAGTGTATGGAAACTAACTTACTTACCTACTTACTTACTTATTTACTTACAAACAAGGTTTTGCTGTTTAAAATAGGGAACTAAATTACATTTTACGCATATTACGGTTGATAGGAAAATAGTTATTTACGTTTCACAAAAAAAAAAAAAAATGATAAGGAAAAATCATGCCTTACAATAAAACCCTATGCTCTACACCTTCTACTAGGAGATACAATCTCAAGGTGATGACCAAACAGATCGAAACACACCTATATATGTTATAGATATTACAAGGTTGGCTTACGTCAGATACCTGAGTTGAGAGCGATGACACCAAAGAGCGATTAGTGTGTCCGATATACTAGTCTTGTGTGGGTAAGTGTAGGAGAACTGGATTTGCGCTACTACCACAATCTTTGATTGGCTTTATTTGTTCTCTGCTACTGTGGTAGCTTTCAGGTAGCTTTGTAGTTACAACATTTGCAATGCGATAAGGGTTTTGTGGGTTAGATACCTGTTACGAGTAATATCTTCTTCCTTTTCGTTTTTGTTATTCCTCCTTTTGCTTCATCATAGCATGAGTCTCGCAAAATTCAAAGGTTTAAAATCAACTATTTGATGAGTTCTAAAGTGTGGTGTTGCCCTAAAATCATTGAAATTTGTAGTATATAATTACTAGGAAACTAGTTTTGAAAATAAACTTTTTTTTTTTTTCTGCGTGGGTGAGTAACTTGAATATGTTTCGTTGAACAACAAAAGTTGATATGGTATGTTTTTCGCCTTCGGGTTTGTTTGGAAGCTGACGTTTCGAGCCTTGGCCCTTCGACGGAGCAGACGGAAGAATAATGGGAAATCATGAATTGAATAGTGTGATATGTATACACGCGGATCGAAATGTTCGAATTTGCCATTGATTGAAATTCGGGGTATCTAATTGGCTAAAATGTTTGAGACTATATAAATGAAAACCTTTCATTGATTCCGTGGTGAGCTACGGTTCCGATTTCCTTTTGCGAGACTATTTCCAGTGTTTCAGTTAATTCCGTAAATTTCTATGTGTTCAAGTGAATGACCTGGGATTGAAATGTCTAGCCACTTTTTTGGATATGTCTAATACTTTGTATATCATGTTAAGTAGGTGTTCGCGAGAGCTTTCTCCTAATTTGCGCAAAAGGAAAGAAGTAATTTTCAAAATCGGGACCGTAGCTCCCTACGGAATTAATGAAAAGTTTTCTTTTACGTAGTTTAAAACATGAAAGCCAATTGGATACTCCGAATTTCAACCAATGGCAATGCAAACATTTTGATCTGCATATATTAATATCTCATTGTTTAAACCAAGATCTCCACATAATTCTTCAGTCTGCTCTGACAAAGGGCTAACGCTCGAAATGTCAGCTCCCACTCAAACCCAAAGGCGTAAAACATACCTTATCAACTTTTGTTGATTAACAAAACATGTATCATAAAATTAACCTGTATGGCTTGTTGTACTAGTAACTTTAGAACAATGTTAACAGTAAAGGGAAAAAACCTACCAATTGTGAATAACTCGTAAAGAAGCACTCCGTAGCTCCACCTATGGGCGCAAGAGGAAAGTGATTATGCAGCTTTATGCTTACCATCGGGATCGTTTTAAGCTGTATTTTTTAATAACATCTTTATTTACCATAGTTTCAGTTGAAAACAGGGCTTACACGAATTTAAAAATATCAAATATATTTATTATTGACAAAATTACATATATAGACAACGGATATAAAATTGTATAAAAAAACATGCTATAAAATTTATGATCTAGTCTAAACTAGACTTTACTAATGAAATTCGATAAGACTACTATGATAGAACTGTTTACAAAACGTTCTATTCTACAAGTAGGAACTAAAAAGGGGTTTGTTCTTCTTAAACTGTAATTTGTTTTTGTTCAATGCGGGTGCGGGGTGGGGCTAGGCCGTGCAGCTTGTGATCAGGGTTCAGCATTTGTTTGAAAAAACGTTTACAAGATGAGGATCTGCGTTGAACAAGTGTACGAAAATTTGCCGTCCTCACAGCTTCGCGGTAATCCATGCTAGGATAAATGATACAGTCCAGTCTAAAATCCAACTACTTACACATCACTCTGTGTTGTGTACCTTCCAAACATTAAAGACTCGTACGATGTCCACTTCACTGGCAGTCGACCCTGTGCATGCAGGCAATAAACAGGTTAGTGCTATTTTCCGCTCAAATTTATAATCTGAAGCAGATAACTCGTTAAAGGTGGAAATGCAATGATATGTTAGCTTGTAGCAGTTTAAAGCCATTGATAATTCAACTGCTGCGACCAATAAAAATAAATAATAAATGACTGGTAAGTTTTTTTTTTATGCCCAAACGTCAATTTCACGTTTGTTTGCAAATATATGTATTTTTTAAAAATGCTAAAATGTTGTGTCCGACACTGACTGAGAGAACAGCAAACATACGTTTGATAACTGTTAGGGCAAATTAAATAATGTTTACATGAAAACTGTTAATCCGAAGAGTAATTTGTTAGCTAAGCAATAAACTATAGCTATATACTGATTCTTGTTACTTTTTATAAACTTGTATAAAGTTTAAAATTGTGTCTACCATAATTATCGAAGGTTTCTTCTTGAAACCAAAATCTAAGTTGTCAAAATGCAACAATTTTTTTATGAGAAATGACAAAGAAATTGACAGATCCTACAAAAATTCTACCCTTGACGTTTTGGTGTAAATATCCTCCTGCTGCACGTCTCTGGCCATTCCAAAGTCGGTCACTTTACAAGTTTCACCTTCACCAACAAGAACATTTCTAGCAGCCAGATCCCTGTGGATTATCTATAAAGAGCAAAGTATTTTTTTAGTAGGTAAATTATTCGAACGCAAGACAAAAGATTAAAAACAGAAATTTGAAAAATAAATAAGAGTCGTGATTGTTCTAGGGAAATAGGATCTCTTCTTTGGGAAACTTAATTGACTTAAACAATCTATGAAGCATTGCTAGTTCATCTTCAATATAACATCTATGCTGTATAGGTAACCTTTTCAGAAGACAGATAATCCATTCCATCAGCAACCTGCCAGGCAAACATGATAAGCTGTTGTGAGGTCAAAGTTGTCTTCGGTTTTATATCTGGATCCTTATAGTATGTATCATTCAAGCCGCGTTTCTTCCTCAGGTAACCAAGAAGATCTCCATACGGGACATACTCAATTATCACCATTAAGGGTTCTATAAAAATAAATTACCAAATTATTCAGAAAAGTTTTTGCGATATACGTTAATTTGATATTGTAACACTAATTATAAAACGAACATAATTTTGTTTCTGTATTCTTCATAAGTAAAATGTCACTTTCATGTAACTTTGCACGGGTACGACTTTCCAAACCTGTCTCAGTCACACATCCCAGCAGCTTGATAATGTGTCGATGAGGCTGCAATCGTTTCATCAACTTTAACTCTGACAAAAGGTCCTCTCTGTCTGTTTTTTGGGCGTTAGCTGCAGTATGAGAATAATGCCAACTGAACACTCTCATTTAATGTTAAAAGTAAGAATACTGCAAATCGTTTATTACTAAAGTTCTCGCTTAAAATGCTTGCAAAACATACAGGTGCAAACTGTTCTTTTCAAAAAAGCAGAGCCTTTTTTAAACCACGTTCCATTTTAATGTAAAAACGTTTGACATAGAAAAATTTGTATAGTTGTCTTGAAAGTGAACAAATCCTTATAAAAACAATTGTGCATATCTCTCTCATTTAAAGCATAATGGGTTTTCCAATATGGTGTTAATGTTCTGTCTTTTAATTTCTCAAACTTGGTATTAAGATAAGTGTTGTGATTCAGCTCCTTTCTTAACAGCTAGATATGTAATTTTTCATGATTATTTCTCAAACCTTGAAACGCCAAACAAATATCTTTACTGTTATGAGTATCAACGTTCTACTAACCTTTCAGCATTTTCACTGCAACTGTTATTTTCTCGTTCATATTTCGAAGATCTTCTACTGTTGCTTTTGCAACCTGGCCAAAAGCCCCCTTTCCGATGACCTTTTCGATGTTAATTTTGTCTTGCGAAATTTCCCAACTTTTTATTGATGGTGCTAATGGTATGGGCTCAGTGACGGTTTTAGGAATCGTTGAGGCAGTTTGCGAAGGCATCTCCTGTGTATCCACGTTAACAGTTTCACTCTTCATTAGGGAAAATACACAGTTTTGAAAGGTATCTGTTATACTGACTAGGTAATTTTCTAAGGATCTTTTATCCTAAATGACCTCTAAGTAGTTTTGATGTAAGCACATGGCACATGATACTAGTTTCTGGTTGTGAATTTGACAATTTCAGATACTTTGTTTTTAACAATTAATATCGTTTACGCATCTAAAAGACAATAGCTTAACAACATTTCCTTAATCCTATCTTTATTATCGGACTTTTTAGGGTGTCAGGGGGAGGGGGGCTAAGCCCCAACTATAACTTTATTTGTCAAAGGAACTAGTAGCGTGCAAACTTCCAATCTAAATTATTACTCGTGATAATACTGTAGGATTAAACAAAACTATTAACCATATCACTGACATTATTTATCAATTTGTATATTAAAAAAAAGTTACTTTAAAAACTATGATGAAATCATATAAATGTTTTACAAACCTCGGAACAATCGGCTCTACCCTCAACAACGTGGGAAAACCTAAAATAAACGTCGTTAAGTTTGGTCGGTTTCTCTATGCGAACTGATTAAAGTTGACCTCATTTTTGTGTTATCGACAGCGAACAGAAAATCACAAAGGGGGGAGGGCTGCAAGTGCCCGCCGCTTATAACTTCAAAACTATTAAAGATAATAATACTAAATTTGCCATGGTAAAATAAAAACTAATTCAATGATATATTGTTTTGTAAGCTATATAAGCATATAAGCATATAACGTCATAAGCCCGCCATCTTTAAATTATCTGGCGGCCATCCTGGGGAAAACTGGAAAAACCAACAAAAAATCTAAAACTAGAAGAATAAAATAATGATCTGTCACTTAAAGATGGGTTGCTACGGAAACAAGGTAATTAGTGCATGCAAGTTTGACACTCTAAAATGTTCCTCGATAATTTTAGAAAAATTCACAAAATCCTGGCCTTGTACATGAAATGGTTCTTTCGCTAGAAAGGTTGAAAGATGGCGCGGGCACTTTCAGCCTCTCCTATCCCCCCCACTCCCCTCCCTCCCAGTCTTGATACTCGAGCTGGAGGGCCACGAGTCAAGGTTTGGCGACAGGATCTCCGTCGTAGGCACGACTTGGGATTTTGCACATGCGTCCTAGAGGCTTACAGATTATTGTGGTATGTGGACAATTGAATTAGAGCGAGTTTGGTAGATTTGTGCATTTTATTGTCACAAATTTGCCCCCGTAACTCACATTACACATGGCGGAGATGAAAGACTGCTTTGAAAAACTAAAAGATTTGAGGTTTCATGAAGGAAACTATTTCGAGACGATCCATTGCATCGCTTTCAATAATTTGCCGTCTACAAGACAAAGTAATTAGCTAACTGGAACGGTGAACAACGAAGCAGTGATCGCCAGATCAAACGAATTAAAATTGTGGTTAATAATTATGGTCCATCACAATCAAGATTTTTGAGGTTCTTCCTTCCGGGTTGCATGCGTCTCCAGTTTTTACCTCCTTGGTAAATGCAGCTAACAATGTATGTACGAGGGAAAAACTGACACTGACAGCGGCAATGGTCACAGAATGGTCTCTAGAAGGCAATCTCTGTGCACCAGGAGCTTTTTGAAATTTAAGATCTCCAATTTGAAGCAAAACTGAATGACTCTCGATGCCAAGTTGCCCATAGCCACCAGATTCAAGATGTATTGTGCATGTGGGATGCAATGCAATTTTTTTTGCGACGACAGCGCCAGATCTGCACTATGCGGGTTAGACTCGCCCGCGCCTGAGGACCTTAATGTGGAAGTGGAACTTGTGATTATTCAGTAAATCTTGAATATTTTCGTCTGGTATATATATATTTTTGTCTTGTCTGTATGAAGTTATGGTGCCTGGCACAGCTCATGTGTCCGGATATTTTAAGCTCACACAAGGTGTCAAATTATTTTTGCTTGCTCAGTATACCATATTTATCATAGAGCTAAAATAAGTTAAAACATTTAAAAACGCAATGCCATTTATAGCCAGGTCACAAATGGCTTGGCATAAGAGTTGGAAACTACAAAACCAGAAAATATAATCAACAGAAACCCCTAGTTTTATGAATGCCTCTAGTGCCATCTAATTTGTTAAGGAAAAATGTATGATGGGTGTTAATATTCAAATTGGTGCTTGTTTTTAACTGTCACGCTTGACAAAGGACACTTATTTGAAGGAGATTTGTGAACACTTAATTGAAACACTGTGATTATATGCTAGTGAATACGAACATCTGCTCAAATATCTCATGGAAAACAATTACTAAATTTCAAATAAATGAATAACAAAATATTTATTGAAACCAGGAGATACACAATTATACAATATCAATAAAGAGTTTGCTCTCTTTGTCAGTTTGAAAAAAACTGAAGATTAACTGAGAAATTGCCTTTAATTAATAATTAATCATTTTATGTTGTTTAAGAGAACAGAACTCTTCTGTTACAACAGTCACAAATGATAATGTATTCACTTTATTCAGTCAGGGTGCGTTGCTCAATCCTAAAAATACTATCTAGCTAATTGTATTTTGAAATTTCATGAGTTATGGAAAATCACAATAATCTTTAATTTAAATAAAAAATTGCTGATACTCTGTTGGTCTTTATTTTTGTACCATATTTAAGCACTTATTTATAGCTTTCTGTTGCTGTTCTATTAATGAAATAGTTATTTATCATAAGTTTTGCTTTATTAATATTTGTAAGCTTTAGTCATGTCGATAAAGCTTTTTAAAATTTGTTGTTTTTGTTGTTAATTCTATGTTAAAATACCACATTATATTTTCCATGGCCTGGTTCAAAGTAGATATAGGAACAGTGATAGAGGTAATAGCCAGCGATCGGTTATTATCAACAAAGTTTCAGCAATGGAAATATATTACTTAAATGGTTGAGTTAAATAATAAGAAAGTTAATTGGGAAGCTAACATATCTGTCACAGTACAGCGTTAATCTTATTTACCGATCAGGTTTTAATTCCTTCATTGCTATCCCAGGCCACAGAATCGTATAATAAGTGTTTAAAGTCATTTCCTTTTTGTTCCTCCCAAAATTGTAAATGCATGTAGTTTTTTTATCCCCAAACTGTTTTTAGATACTGTAACACTGGTTCTTATATAAATACGGCCTTTTAGTGTTTGTAACTTAATCAAAATTGTTTTCCTATTGGTGTTGTTGATTTGTGTGAAAAGATCAGGAGTGCTCAGCAGAAACCATATATCTGAGCAAATGTGAGTACCAAAAAGCCCATTGTAATTTGAAATCGTGCATGGTCAGCCATGAAGTATGACAAAAAACTACATGAATTGAAGTTTTCCAAGTTCCCAGTTGAATACTGTGGGACAATATATTGTTGTCCTTGGATTATTTGATCAACAGTGTAAAATAACGGCCAATCTCATTGGTTAGAGGATGATGGGCATTAAATATGTTAGATCCTGATTACTGAAGCTTGCTTGGGATCAAAGGAAATCACTGTGGCCCGAGTATAGGCTACTGCGGTAGTCTCTTGTTAAGGTTAAAAAATATTGCTAATTTTTGATCAACTTTATTGTTCGTTTTCATCTACACAATGATAAATTTGGTCAGTTAATCAACTTAACTATCAAGACATAGATGTAAGTTAACTGATCTTTTTGCATCTGTAAAATGTTTTGGCGTGTTTTGGTCTGGTTCAGCATGAATTAGCTCACTGGCTTTCAAACAAACTAGTTAGGTTATTTTAACTTATTTATAATGAAAATAATGTTAAAATAAATGATCATTAAGGGTGCTACGTATAAACTTTAATATCTTGGCGATGCCTCATCTTGCAAAAATCTCTTTGAAAAACTACTGTTTAACTTACCTCTTTTCATCCTCTTGGACAACTATAAAAAACAAAAATTGTACAGTTAGCGAAAAAAATGTTAAAGATTTCTAAAGTAACTCTTAGTGCACATTTGTGACAACGTATTTCATTCTGCGTCTGTACTTAAAACGTTTGTCAAACATTGCTATTAAATAAATTAAAAGTGAACATTTGAAACTACAGTTAAAAAGACAAAATTCCATTTAATATTGAATCAGTAACGTATCTTTGTTCTGTTTAATAGTTATAGTGCTCGACAAGTCTACGCATGCATGCGGTGACTATGAGACCTATAATGATCAATTTACACAAACCTCTTGTTTTCCTTTTCAACCACAAGATGTATAACAACTGTAAAATGATGAAAATGACAAGAATAGCAATGATGCTTCCATAGATACTGTCCTTTGTGTCAAATGTCTGTTCTTGATTGCTCGATACTAGAAAAAAAAATATTATGGTTCTCTATTAGCTAGTATACTTTTTTTCAAGGTTTAAGAGCGGCTGACTGTAAATATCGAATTTCGCCGGACAAAATTGAAAAATCGGATTTCTTGATATTTCGTCCAAAGGAACCCTTTGGTGAACTATTTTCAAAAATAGCACTAAAAGTTTTCAGAGAATTGTTGTTTTTGAGAAAATCGAAAAAACTGAAAAACGTACCGCTTTTGGGCCTCTGATGCCTGCAAAATACGGGCGAAAATCAAGCGTTTTCAACACTCTCGCGTGAGAAACTGGATAATCGCACGGAAAATAGTTTTCGACCATAAGTATTTCTTTATTTTGTAAACACAAAAATCCAGTAATCGTACAATTTCAATCCAGTTTAGTATTATCTAAGAGCATCCGAAGAACGCCACCCGTTAACAATGATCTTCAGCATTTTTTACTGACAAAAGCAAAAACAGACTCGGACAAAAATACTGAGAAACTAGTTTTGAAAAAAACTGTTTTTCTGCGTGGGCGAGTGGACTGAAAATGTTTCGATGATCAACAAAAGTTGATATGGTATGCTTTTCGCCTTTGGGATAGGTTGAAAGCTGACGTTTCGAGCATTAGCCCTTCGTCAGAGCAGTTTATTTTTCGGAGAAAAATAAATGTATAAAATTTTGGATCTTTTGAGACTTACACAGCATTACTCGTCCCAGTCTCTCTTACCGTTTTATATTTTGAATCCTGACAAGCGAAGAGCTTTGGAATCACTGACAGGGCGATAGCAAAGTCAGATGGGCGAATTTATCAGTGTTATAGTACCTCTTGTTTGTAGTTGCAGTTAAAAAGACAATTTATTATTTTTAATGTACAAAAGTGAAAACAACAGAACGGAAAGCGGGTAGAGGCGCGCAGCGGTCTGTGGAGTGTGGTCGAGCGGTATATGCTGTTGTTTTGATTTCAATTTAATGTAAAAAGGTCCGAATAGAATTGATTTAAGAACAAATTGAAGAAGAAAGACTTTCGAAGTTTTCTCATTGAGCCCTGTAACCAAACAACTCATGATTTTACTCAAACTACGCTAGCACATGGTTAGTGGTTGTTATGTATTTGTTTATACAACTAAAGAACGTGTGGTGTCACAGGTGTTTTGAGTGTCCCGGACGCAACAAAGACTGTTGTTTTTATTCAGATTAGCTTATTGCAGATGATTTATTTGCACTGTAAAACATGTACTTTGTAAAAGCGTATTTAAAAAGTGTGTATGTTTAGTTCGATCCATTGTGGTCAAACGGTTGATCATGTCATATGTTATTTGACCTTCTATTTAAAATAAATTCACGCACTTTCGACTTGTCAAATCCGTGATAATAATTCTTCTACAAAAACGCAGAGCAATAGATTTTCATTTGCAACAATTTCTTTGTGAAACAGTTTGACTTCTTGCCCCAACCAAAACAATTGTCTGCACATAGTACGAAAACTGTTAGATTGCGTGAGCGTGACAATGGTAGGAACTACCAAAACGTGGTCTGACATTTCAAATTCTCCACAGGAGGCTTTTCAATTACCCAAGCTGAATTTTTGATATATTGTAGCAATATGACAGTGCTTTCAGGCAATAACAAAAAAAAGTTTAAAATTCAGCGTGGCACTTGCTGTTTATGTCGAGTAAAGTTAAAGCATTTTGCAGCCCTTGACAAAGTGATCGAGGGTGGCGTTGTTCGGATGCTCTTAAATAATACTAACTGGCTTGAAATGTACGATTACTGGATTTTTGTGTTTACAAAATAAAGAAATACTTATGGCCGAAAACTATTTTCCGTGCGATTATCCAGTTTCTCACGCGAGAGTGTTGAAAACGCTTGATTTTCGCCCGTATTTTGCAGGCATCAGAGGCCCCAACGCGGTTTTTCAAATTTTTTCGATTTTCTCAACAACAACAATTCTCTGAAAACTTTTAGTGCTATTTTTGAAAATAGTTCACCAAAGGGTTACTTTGGACGAAATATCAAGAAATCCGATTTTTCGATTTTGTCCGGCGAAATTCGATATTTACATTCAGCCACTCTTAAACACGTTAAAATCTACCAAGTATTAAAACACAAAACATAATGTTTCGTACTTTCTGGTATAAGAAGATAAAACATGGCATGATTTAAGCTAATGATGAGAAGAAAAACTAGACATTAGGAAATCGTTTTTAGCATGCCCATTGATTTTAAGTACAACACGGCATCATAATTTTAATTCTACTTCTTTACTATATTTTCCACTTGTCAATTTGATAAACATCTGTATGAGTTCGAGCAAAGACTCTTTTGAAGAACTGAAACGTTCGTTAGCTAACGCAAGAATAATTTCTTAAAAAAACTGTTATCTACAAGCTGTTAAAATCAAGAAAAAAAATGAATAGACTAAACGTGCATTAGTCTGGGCGGAAGAGGTACGAATCGCTGTTAGATCTAATAAATCCTCGAATGTCTATGGGAAGGGTCGAGTTGACCTCCCTTCCCAGGTTTTTCCGACTTACAACCTTGAACACATCTTTTGACGTCAATTGGATGACGTTATCATTTATAATTTTTAAAAGTTAATTAATATGCAACTTTATATTTGAAAGAAATGGCTTAATTTATTTTTTTCCATTACTGTAATTAGATGATCTTTACGTATTTCAAAACACTTTTTGATGCAATTTTGCAAAAAATAAAATTTTCGAAAATCTAAGTTGGCGGATTTTGTTGCAAAACGACTGTTGCGATAGCAACATTTATTAATTAAACCCATATCTTTGTTACGGAAAGTAAAAAGCTAATCCAAAGATGTTAACATGTCAATAAAAATTTTACTTGTATTGATCAAAAATTTCTGCTGAAAACCGGTAAATTCCGTCAAAAGTTGCCGTACGTCGTTGCGAGTTTTCCTGCCGGCTGGAATAACTCGAAGTGCGCCTGTCGCCACTGCACTAAGAACTGTAGAACCGACTTTTCGTTCATGTTGCTCTCGTATGTAAAATTTCAAATGCCTAATGGCCAGTGTTTGGTTTGATAAATAAAGACGTTTAAACCAAGATATTGATTAACAGCTTTATCCATTAAGAAGTTAATAATCCACACGAGGCGAAAGTTGGTGGTTTGTTAGTAGATTGTAGAGACGACAGACATTGTGTTTTCCCTGTGGCTGCGCTCAAGAAACTCGTGCTTCAAAACCAGAATTGTGAAAGGAAGAGGAACTCAGCAAAAATTCGAACACAAGTAATTGGACTGTATATAAAGCTGTTTGCCACCACTTGGTTGCAGGAAGTATTAGAAACAAACGAGATCTATCGACAAAACTACCTGAGTACACGACGACTCACAATGCCAATGGATTATTGCAAGCACAACAATAAGGTCTGTTTTGTTCAAAGTAATTTTGCCCTCATTAACGTGCGGAGGAATAAATTATCTAAGGATGACGTCATAGCTCATGAATAAAATGCGGAGGAATAAATTATTTCTTTTGTGCCCTTAGCTCATGAATAAAATGCGGAGTCAGTGCGGAGGAATACATTATCTCTTTTGTCTTCCAAGCTCATGAATATAATGCGGAGCCAATGCGGAGCCTGCATAAATTATTTCTTTTGTCTTCCAAACTCATGAATGAAATGCGGAGCCAGTG
>JANRMR010221025.1:0-17606 GCA_025434825.1 Bergia sp. 'catenularis'
ACGTCATGTAGTACGCTAAATACGCTCAAGGTCTTCTATTTTTGATGGGGGAGGGCTTAATGGACAGGGGGGGGGGCTTATTAGAGAGGGGGGGTTATTAGAGCTTTCACGATAGTTCGGATTCATTTCCAACAATGCACACTCACACTTATTTTGCGACGAGGCAGGAATTTTGGATCGACGGCTTTACTGTTCAGTTGGTGGCCAATACAGACATATGACCATATATAGACGGCACTTCAAATCACATACTTATTGTCGCCGATATTTATTTGAGTGGTGGATTTTTTAGCTTACAAAACTAACATCCTTTGTTGAAAAAATTGCCTGTTCAAACAAAAATGGATTTGTGTGGAAACAAAAAATAGTCAGAAATCACCGTCCGTATGGAGCGGGTGCGACAAAAATGGATTGGTCCCTTCAAATTGCTGCAAAAATGTCAAAAGTAACATTCTTTCAGTACGGTTGACGAAATTCGCTTACAAAAGAACGGATTTGCCGTACGTGATCGTTCCTCGTTGTTGAAATGGTTGTGGCCGATACACGCGGCGACTTTGAAGGCAATTCATGACAATTTGCCTTGTCTGTTTTTAAGACAAAATATTGGTAATTCGAGTTGCAATATTGGAACTGTTTCCCGGACCAAGACCGGAAGCGAACGAAATTAACTATGGCTCGACTTTTCTCAAGAAGAACTTTGTTTCTTCCCGAGTTTCTTCCCACTTTCTCTACCTTCACTCCGCCATGTTTGGTATCAAAACAAAGCTTAGAGACCGAGCTTTTAAAGCTTGTAAAGCATTATGGGGTAGCCCTTAAACGCGAACAAGTTTACTCTCGGCTAGGAAATTCCAGGAGATAATACGTCGTAAAATAAGTTACAATATACACCGAAACTGTTTAGCACTCAATGTCTGAGTCTGACGTTTTATCTAACTACCTTCGAGGAGGTTTCTTTGTTAGTTGATTACTTCAGTTAAAATACAGTACATGCAAACAACCCTGGATTGTGTAAATAGTACCTGGCAATGAAAATTTAAAATAAAATTAAAAACAAAATAAAATTTAATATTGACCTAGATTTTTTGAGTATCTGGACTACTGGTGCATGTATTGATGAGATCAAGATTAGAACACTGGACAGTCGAAATCAAGTGATAGCTATTCTAAACTACAAAGAAGTTACCTCTTTGTAAAAATATTTTGCAACTGTCTTTTTTTAGAACTAATTTTATCCATTTTTTACGCCTTATTGCCTTAAAGGGTATTGTTATCCACTTTCGTAACTGCAATTAGTATTTCAGTTATTTCATGTTTTTCAGTCCTCGTTTTAGCTGAAGGGCGCACATTACTGCAGCCAAACTCTGTTGCGTTGGGTTTTGTCGTGTTGTGTTTTGTTGTGTTGTGTTGTGTTCTGTTTTGTTGTGTTGTGTTGTGTTGTGTTGTGTTGTGTTTTGTTGTTGTGTTGTGTTGTGTTTTGTTTTGTTGTGTTGTGTTGTGCTGTGCTGTGCTGTGCTGTGTTGTGCTGTGCTGTGCTGTGTTGTGCTGTGTTGTGTTGTGTTGTGTTACGTTGCGTTGCGTTGCGTTGTGTTGTGCTGTGTTTTGTTGTGTTGTGTTGTGTTGTGTTGTGTTGTGTTGTGTTTTCCCTCGGTCATTGTCGGTGTAGTAATGTTTTGTAGACTTTGGGCTGATATTTTGCAGAATTAAATTTATATTTTTCTATTTATGATGAAAGTCATGTATATAAATAAATACTGAAATTGTCAAAAGTAAGGAAAATACCGTAAAAAAATTAAGAAAAATGCTATTCAGTCAGAACAGCCTTGCGGCACTGAAGCTATTACTAGCACGTAAATACTGCGAGACAAAACAAAATGGAAAGCATTTACCTCACAATCGCGTAAAATTCTTCTTATAGTTGTAATCGAAAGAAGAAGAGGCTATCCTCTAAAAGATCAGTATCATGTTTATAATATATGTTTTTGCCTCGTTAAAATTGAGGTCTTTTTTCAAAGTCTTAAAAGAACTTGGAAAACTGCTCCATTCACCTGCCGTCCCCAGAAGTTAAATTTAGTTGTTGTTATTAATGTAACTCTTTTAATTAGAGTACTTCTTCCAATAAATGCAGTGTCTTCATTAAGTATATTGGGTTAAAAGTGAATTTAAATAGACAACTGCATCTGCACGCAATGCCAAGGAGGATCTTCGCACACTCTTTTTATTGTATAAAACTTTTTTATATAAGAACGTTCAGTCTGAGAAACGGTCAAGCTTTAAGATTAACCTTTAAAGATCGTATCTCAGGCTGATACCAAGAAAATAATGTTTATTTCAAGTATTTTAAAAAGGAGTCGTAGAACTTCGATAAACACTTCAGTGTTGTAAAAACTGACACAGGGTTATGCAATTCAGTGCTCTCGGATAAAACCACGGACTTGAAAGTTGTGGTTTATGTGGAGAAAGAATGTTATCATTGACAAAATAAAGTTTCTCAAACCTATTCTGTGTCTTTTTGCCGCATTTTCCTGTTTTGTGGCTCTTTTTATAGTGCTTCGCTGCAAACAAATTATCCAAGCCGCCATATTGTTTGAACCGATCGAGTTGACTGGCCACCCAATCAAACATGGTTTCTGGTAGAATTTCGGTTTTGCAGCGAACACTCTAAAAAGAGTAGAAAAACGGAGAAAACGGATAATTACGACACTCTTGGCAGAAAAAGAAGACACACAAACTGTTTTAAGGGTTTTTATCGTATCAATGATATCGTTCTCGATGGATTTAAACAACAGTTATTTTAAATCGCTTGGTTTAGTACTAGTTCTGTTCTATATGCAGAGGCAATGCCAAGTTGATTTCGTAAGAAACAGAAGATCAGTGGAAACGGTTTTGAACCAGTATGCACAAAACAATTCGATCAATCACAATACAGTAATTTTAAAAACATATTCAGCTGATAAAAAATTGAGAAAGTTCAGCCTCAGTTCTTATAACAAACTGAAGTGTATTCAGTGACTACCACCGATGGCACTGATAGTTGAACTCATTTCAGTTTTGAATAGTATTAATTCAAACTTCAGCTCGTATCAGTTTTCACAGCCTATTAATTGCGTTACTTAGTAGAGAGGGTTTAGTTTTGTTGAGCAGGTCTCTCAAACTAAAACGAAACTAAATACGCACAAAATATGACATGTTTGATCTTCATGTAAAAAGGAAATCTGCATAAATTTAATTGAGAATATAATTTTGCCGCAGAAAGAAGGATGGCTTGAAGATTGGACTAAGTTTTTTTCGGGTCTTCCGACAGGTGAAATAAACACAAGCAAAAGCACAAAAATAAGAATTAAATAGAACACAAGTTAGTGAGGATATGTAGTCGTGAAATATACACAGCCACAGGAAAGCGAAAGGCCTTTGCTAGTGCTGCCTTGTCTTCCGCAAAAGTGAACTGAATTCAATCAGTGAAACACTGGCACACAATAAGGCACATGACTGAAAACGGACGAGTTCGTTTTCTTGTCAGTGCTTGTGCTTAGTTCAAGCTTTTATTTTATGTTTGTTCTCATCCTTGTGCTTTGCCTTATCCTTATCAGTCTTGCGCTTGAGCCTTAAATTCCCATCGTCTGGTTTCCTGTTTATATATACCGCAGAGAGCGATAATATAGTAATATATCATTATCAGTGTCTTCTGCCAGAGGCAATCCATCACCCAGGGATTCAGGCACTCAAATCATTTGATATTTGAACTATTTTTTCCCTTGAAATTTCACTGATAACCATTTGCGTTCCACATCAGACCTTTTGAGCTGATGAAATATTTTTTTAATCTTTTCGTTTTCACAATCAGTTTTAAGGGTGTTTTAATTTTGGAAGCTCTTACCGTATATTACGATAAAGTTTCGAGTGTCATTGTCTTATAAAAACGCGTTACACGATTCCATCAGTTTATTATTTTAGACATTCGGTAACTTCAAATAATGTTTTAAAAAGAAACACGTATACAGCAAAAGTGTTAAATTGAAATTCTGTAATAAACATCTTTTTTGGAATTTTTAAAAAAAATTAAAATTAAAATTAAAAAATGCTTCAAAAACGTGGTCAATTATATTCATTTTTAAATTGATCGTAAAATGTTGCAATCAGTGGTTTTCAGGTACTGTAGATAAAAGAGGTTTTTACCTCATTTCATCTGTTTATTTTAGAATTGGGACGTGGTTAAGTTGGCAAAACGTGTGTTTTTGTCTCTTTTTGTTTCCGATCTTTCGCACATTTTGGTTAGGTTCCAATCCGCTCGATTGTGGCCGTGACAACATATGACGTCAAACATCCGTCATGGCCACCCAGTCCTGATTGGTCGGCGCTTGACGTCATTTCAACAAACATGGCGACCATTCGAATCTATTGAACAGAGCGGTAATGCACACATGCTCGGAAAATTTTAGAAAAAAATGTAAGTTTTTGGCTGGCAGTTTGAGAGATTATCTCAAACTAAGGATTTGTCTATGGAAGGAGCTGTTGTGAGTGCATGTCTACAAGTAATCGGAGCTAGAACACTGGTGAAGCAACAAGTGATTCGGAGGAAATAGAACAAGTTTTCTGTGGCTTTGTTTGAGCTGAACTGTACATGTTTTGTCGAGTCTAGCGTTCACCCCAGCGGGGAAACATTACTCAGTTTGCGTACTGTTTGGACAAAGAACAGTGAAAGATAACATATATCAACCGAAGTTTAAGTGAGCCTTTGACGAGAACCTGTTCTTTTTTGGGCAACTGTCCCAACCGATCGAGCCAGCAGAATTTGATGATCGAAAGTAAATCAAGCCTTCTGGTGATTCAACAACGAGTATCTTTTAATGCTGTCAGAAAGTGACATTTTGAATTGATTTCTGTTCCAGATTTATTTTCATCTGCTTCAACAATTTTACATTCGAAAGACGTTCGGTAATTTTAGAAGCTTGGGAGTGCAGTCGGGGTTTTGACAACGATATAAACAATTTATAAGAATAGTTTAAATATTACATACGACTGCTGGTAGAGCTATTGTTTGAAGACTAGAAGAGGGGAACGCACTTGCAAAAGAGAAATTTCTAAAGAACTTTACGTGCGGAGCAGTTGTTGAATTGGATAGATCATCGACAAACTTACTCTTGGAGTCTAACGCTCGATCTGGAGTCTTTGCCGCAAGAAAAATATAAACAGCAAGATACTGTTGTTTTACTAGCAAAAATAAATCAAGGTAAAGCCAGTCACAGACAGAGAGAGATGTTTTTGTATCAGGAATAGACTATAGAGCAGCAGTTCAAGCGAGACTCTTCAAACAAGTTCTATTTTCAAGTCTTTATACCTTCAGGGAGAAACGTGGACATTTTAAGATTGCAAGGAATTTTAAGTCTTCAAAAATAACAGGAAAGCGAACATCGGTGCGGGAAAATGCTCTTGTAAAATCGTCGAATCTTCAAATTGTCGATTTAAGCATTTGTGATTCGAAGGCAGTCAACAATACAGCGAAACAAATTATACATTACACGTGTATGTAGTCATTTGAAATATGAAAATGCTGGAAACGAATTTAAGAAGGCTTCACCAGAATTTATTTTAAGCGCGTACTCGAAGGATTTTATAATTTAAAAATACTTGTCAATTTCAAGGTCGAAATTAATGAAATACCGTAGTATACTTTGAGAAACATGTCCACGATGATGGAGACAGTTTTTATTGTCTCACAAAAGCACTCGCCAAGTTCCTATTGCTAGAGACTTGATCGAGACCTGATGGCACAAACTGAAATTATTGCACACTCGTACAGTGCATTTTCCTCCTTCCGATCAGATGAAACGAAGATATCCGAGGAACCAAGTCGAATTCACATTGACACGAACTCGTTGCGTCTTCTCACACAAAACTTGGCAGAAACGTACAAGCGATGTGGTTTGCTAAAGCTTTCCCAGGAAATCCACGGAAAGCGCAGTGGCAAATCGAATATCAACACAAAATCTGAGAAATCCACTCAGAACAACAGCGAAGGCGATTACAATGTTGTGCTTCACGAAGAATTGTGCTCGGCAACTTCGAGATATGAAATTCTCGAGTTTCTTGGCCGCGGCACTTTCGGACAGGTTTTAAAATGCTGGAAAAAAGGAACTAATGAACTGGTCGCTATCAAGATTTTAAAAGACCATCCATCTTATGCAAGACAAGGACAGATTGAAATTAGCATTTTAGCTCGACTGAGTGCAGAAAACTCCGAAGCGTTTAATTTTGTACGAGCAATAGAATGCTTCCAACACAGGAATCACACATGTCTTGTCTTTGAGATGTTGCAGCAAAATCTCTACGACTATTTAAAGCAATCGAAATTCAGCCCTTTGCCTTTAAAGCATATCAGACCCATTGTACAACAAGTATTAGTCGCCCTTTCCAAATTAAAATCATTGGGATTGATACACGCGGACTTGAAACCAGAAAACATTATGTTGGTCGACCCAGAAAAACAACCGTTTCGGGTGAAAGTTATCGATTTTGGATCGGCTACTCACGTTTCCAAAGTTGTCTGTTCGACTTACTTGCAAAGTAGATATTACAGGTAAGTAAATAAGAAATTTGAAAATTTTATCTTTGCATGTATATTGCATTTAATGATTTTATTTGGAAATTTTTTGAATATTTTTTACCTTTTCTGTGAGTTTTTTCAATTGATGTCAGAAGGAAATTTTTACTAATAGACTCTAATATCTTGAGTTTATCTTGGTTCGTTTTGTTTATGAAATTTATTGCACTAAAAATTATTTTTTAAAAAAAATTAATTGATGTGAAATCCGTTCGAAGTCTTGATTAAAACAATTTCTTTGGCTTTGAAAATCCAATACTTCACATTAAAGGAAGTTCATTATTTTTTTCTACGGGAAGTCTAAGACTAAGACGGCTTTGAACTAAGATTAGTAAAAGCTGTGTGTATGGCTGATTGAAAGCCATTTGAATGAAACGAAAAACGAACCGCAGTGAATCAAAATAGAAATGGAGTGGGTTGTATATTACCAACAGTGATTATGAATTCAAACAACTTTATACGCCCTCACTTACTTTGCAAAGAGTGCAACTTTACTGTCTCTGCGGACTTAAGATTTTTTTTTACCTTACTTAAAATGATTAAATTGGTATTTTAGCAATTTATTTTTGTCCAAATAATTAATAAGCTAAATTTCACCATGTTTGCATTTCAGATTTCTGTGTAAAAATTACATTTACATTTTTTACCATAATTTAAATTTCATTTCGCACCTTTCACTAACACTGTTTATACAGACGGTTTATTGAAAGCTTTCATTTTCTTGGCTTTAGCAAAAAAATTGGCAGCAGTTCCACATTTCAGCATTAAGACAGCTCAATCGACTGTGTACTTTATTGTTTTAGTGTTGTGTTACCCAGTTATCGTGCTTGCTCCTTCATTGTGGGAGATGTCAACATTCTTTAGATTGACTAGCTCTGAAAGTCATTTCCTTTGAATTTTTAGAATTTCCAAATGTCGGGTTTTAATGCCCTAAAGATAGTGTTGCAAATATGTGTATGTTTTGTCTAGTCTGTGGACTGTATGTAATTTTCCAGTGCTCTTGTTTTACATAGGTGATTGAAATATGTTGTAGTTAATAGATAACACACTTGTTGTTTCCTTGCTTATATATTTTCACACTGTAATTAATTAAATTCATCAGAATTGAAATTCTCTCAAGTGGAGAGCATAATCAGAGATATTTTAAATTCACAAGTGTTTTAAGATCTGTCTGGTATTATCAACTAAATATTTTAAACCTTTTTTCCCCATTAGATTCTGGCCCCTTTAGAGCAAGGTTTAAGGGAAGCATTATAAGCAATTTAGCATCACCAATAAGAATTAAGTTTTTTCAGATCAGTTATCAAATTCTCCTGATTTCATTTTAAAGCAATAATAAAAAGCAATAATAAAAAACAATAATGAAATTCTTAATATAAAAAATTTTGCACAGATTTTCAGCAGGGCTCTGTAAAACAAGACTTTTTGTAAAGAAATTCAATACAGAAAAATAATAACTAATTATATATCAAAAAATTTTATTGAGTCAGTAGGAATCTTACTAGAAATCACAGTAAATGTAAATTATTCAAGAAATAAGAATCTAAATTAACATCTTCAATCCCAGCCATTTAACTCTGCAGTTGACCTACTGTAACCAGGGGCAATGTGGCCTTATCTGATGTTACCCACGCTCTTCAAGGCTCCCAGGAAGTTGTTAAAAAAATGTCAAGTCATTTTCATGATACACACTTTTTGTAAGGCCACACCAATTTTATTTCTTGTTTTACAGACTTTTCTGGTTAATATTGAGGACCAGAGGGGGTATTAAAAAAAACTTGATACAAGATTCTTTATATCAGTGTCAAAGATAAAGTGCTACTTTTAATAAAAAAAAAACTTTGGGAATAAATTTACAAATTCAAATTGAGACGCCAGTGCAGTATGATAATAAAGGTTGATATAAAACTCAAAACCAGAAAACTCATCTCTTTGAACAAAAACACTTTTTATGATATCAATTAATTCAATTTTTCTTCCATTACAAGAAATAAAATTGGCATGGCCTAAGAACAGTTCTATGAGGATGTTTGCCCAAAAATTAAGACTCGAATTTCAAAGCAAATTAGTTTTTTTTCCTGTTCTTGGGACAACAAACAGCACAGTTAACCCATGAACTAATGCCAATGTTGGGGTACAAATTCAATACATTGTGCCGTTTTTGACAGGAGAAGATCCTGGAAAGTAACTAGTGTAGTTGTTGCTCTTTCGTTCCTGGCCAAAAATAAATACTCATGTGTCACTCTTTCATTCCTGGCCAAAAACAAATACTCATGTGTCACTCTTTCGTTCCTGGCCAAAAACAAATACTCATGTGTCACTCTCTCATTCCTGGCCAAAAACAAATACTCATGTGTCACCCTTTCGTTCCTGGCCAAAAACAAATACTCGTATGTCACTCTTTCGTTCCTGGCCAAAAACAAATACTCATGTGTCACTCTTTTGTTCTTGGCCAAAAACAAATACTTGTGTGTCACTCTTTCGTTCCACAATGATCTCATGTTTAAAGTTTATTGACTGAAAAATTTAGCAATAAACCAAAATATCTATAAATAGGCACTGTTCAGAAACCAATCAATCCAAAGTTTTTGGACAGACAAACAAGGCTGCAAACAACGGCCAGACATTGGACATTTGTCAGGTAAAAGTGGCAAATTGTCTGGCGAAAACAAACTCTGAAAGAGTCCCTTTCCCAGAGGGGACTCCCAACTTTGGAGGGTGGAGATGTTTGTTGTACCTCTCAGGGGTAAAAATCCAAGGATTTGGTACCACTTAGGGTAATGAAGACAAAATTTTGACATTTGCATACAACGTGGTACCTTTTAGGGGTTTCCTAGTGACAAAAATACAGGAACTGAATAAATTTTTAGAATGACCATCGGAAGTTTATGATAGTATGTTTTTGACTGGTACCTCTGGTAAAAATCCATTTGAGCTGCGCTCAGATTGGTACCTTTTAGGGGTTCAGTTAAAATTTCCCAACGAGCATCCCCGCCCTCCAAAGTTGGGAAACCCCTCCCCCTCCCCCCCTGGGACCCTTTAACAAGATTCAGACATCAACATCAAGAGTGTTTCTAACTTTGAAAAAGCATTGTAGTGGATGTTGTTTTCTATGCTTTTAAAATCTTATTGGAAAGACAGTGGTTACATTTCTCTAATAACTCTGATGTTATAGTTAATTAGAAAATAGAAGCGATAGTACGCGTGCTTTGATTCATTGCAGTTGCATGTTCTAAAACTGGATAGAGTCATGGATTTCATGATGTCACGCAAGCAAAACTTCCCGCGTATGGCAAGAACAAACTTTTCAAAGTAAAACAAATCATTTTTAAGACATCAAATTGATTATGTTTTTAGATGATCTATTTTTTAAAAGGAATAAAACAGTATCATGTGTGGCTCTATACAAGAATAGAACACGGAGAGACGTAGTAGGACACTCGAAAAGCAGAGAGAAAACTCGTCTTCGCCTCGTTTTCTCTCAACACTTTTCTCGTATCCTACTACGTCACTCCGTGTTCTATTCTTGTACAGAGCCACGCGCAACACTGTTTTATTCCTTTATGGAAGTGTATCATCTTTGAAGTATTACGAAGATGACTAACAAAAACTTCTCTCACTCCCAGAGCTCCAGAGGTAATCTTGGGCCTACCATTCTGCGAGGCAATTGACGTGTGGTCACTCGGGTGTGTGATTGCTGAACTCTTCCTTGGGTGGCCTTTGTACCCAGGCTCCTCCGAGTATGATCAGGTCAGTATCTTAAAGCTACACATTGCTAGCTTTTCTTTTCGGCTTGGGAGCTAAAGAGTACAGTCCCAAACAATATTAATTTTATCCATTTTTAATATTGTAACTTTTTTTCATTAATTAATTTTTATCTCTAAAAAATCTGGATCCAATAATACCACATAGAATGTCATTTTGGTTTCATCCCAGTATACTTGAACCATTCTAGAGCAGGCAGCTGTATTTTGAGTTGACACATTACACTGTACCAGCTTTTCTTCTTAGGGTTTGGGTTACTGTCAGAGTTGATACAGGTCCTTAAAAACCATGAAAAGTCCTTTAATTTTTGCTTTCAAAATTTAAGTACTCAAAAGTCCTTAAAAAAACGTGAAAAAATGCCCAAGTCCATGAAAAGTCCTAAAATATATATCTTCAGTGCTGTCTGACTTTCAAATTTGTATTTTTTGCTCAACAAAATATTATTATATAGTATATGTTGGTTGTGTGCAAGTGAGAATTTCTGTGGAAATAGCACTCAGTTCCTCCTGCAAATATGTTAATAAATAGACCAAGCTTTGTTTTGCAGTCCTTTATTTAAATCAGAGGCTACTTTGCTAGATTTTAGGATGCTTTTTTCTTGTATTTGGGTGCGTAAAAATGACTTTATTGTACCATGAAAATTCCTCAAAAAGTCCTTAAATTTTAGATTGGGATCAGGGGAAGAATCTTGTGTCTGGGTCATTTGTCTGTTCTTATCTTAACCATGTGTTTCATTTTGATTGGTTCAGGCCGGCTCTTACAGCACTGTAAAGGGGGTGAGAGGGATGGGATTGGGGGGGGATTTCCAACAAAATATCACAAACGGTCCAAAGGTTGCATATTATAAAATTGAAAAAATTACCAGATTGTAGGAATTTTAGTTATTGGAAAGTCAAAATAGCATCCTAAAATGTTAAAAAAATTGACATGAAAAGAACAATATGAATTTTGTACAAAGTATATAATTTGAAGCTGCTCCACAAATTCATAAATTTCAACAATTTAAACTTTTGGAACATGTCATCTGACTATAAGAAATAAAATAAAGTATATGCTAAAGACATTTTTTTAAAGTTTTAAATATTGTGTATGAGAGTTTTTTTAGTTTGAATTTTTCAATTGCTTGTTTTTTGTTCCAGATTCGATATATTGTACAAACTCAAGGACAACCTGCGCATCTGTTGTTGAACAGTGCAACCAAAACATCAAAATTTTTCAAGAATTTTGTCAGCAACGCAGGACTCATGGAATGGAAAATGAAGGTAAGTGGAGTTTTAATCAGATCTGTAGGTTAATCAAAGTTTGTTTCAGTTTTCTTGCAAACATTAGTGTGAGTTCTTTAATACTGTTTTTTGAAAAAGACATCATGTTGAAAATTGGGAACAAACTGAACTGATCTGAATTTCTCAGAACTGGCCTTTTGGAGTGTGTGATTACTGGAAATAAATGTTTTGGGGTGCGTGTTTCAGGAGTCACATCCAACTGCACATTGTGTTTGAATGTGTTATTTCTAATTGAGCCATTGCGAAATAATTTTTTATTATATTATTCACAGAGCACAGCTGAACATGAGCGAGAAACCAAGATAAAGTCAAAGGAAGCAAGAAAGTATATTTTCAATTGTCTCGATGATATGGCACAAGTTAACTTGCCAAGCACTGTCACTGGAAATGAACGAATTGCAGAGAAGATTGACAGGTTAGTGATGATGTGGGGGTTTATGTACCAGAGCCATGTTTAATGTCCTAAAAGTTTATTTGTCAAACAGTGTCTGGAATTTAGTGAGGAAAATTTTTATTGATATATTAAGTTTATATCTTAAATTTATTTTCATTTTCAGATTTCACATGTTTGATTGGTTAGTCTATCAGCTTATCCATCATTCTATGTGTGTCTGTTTCCGTCACTCAGACTGCACATCTCGGAGACACCTCAAAATTTACAAAGCTCTGCAATGATAGTGTTTTAAATATATAATAAATTATATGTATTGCTCTTATCTTATGGCTATGGAGCCCTGAGTATGAAAATTGACATAAAGCAATATCCTCTTTGAATTAAGTCACTTAAATGAACTTGTTTATTTGTAAGGTATGAGTTTGTGGATTTGCTGAAGAAGACACTGACAATTGATCCAGACAAACGAGTGACTCCTGATGAAGCACTCAAACACCAGTTTGTCTCACTTTCTCATCTTGTGGAGTTTGCCCACTGCAATGTGTGAGTGCTACATTTTATATATAATAATAATTATATCTTCTTACTAGTTCTGATCAGTAACTATAATTGGACAGTTAAGACTGAGAAGACATGGCTTTTCTGCGTCAGTGAGTTATCCAAAATAATATTTGGTTTGATAAACAATGGTTATAAATAATAGGATACATGTATGTTTTTCACCATAAAGCTGAGTGGAAAATCCTCTTTCGAGTGTTAGCCCTTTATCAAAGCAAACTAAAAAAAAATCAACCATTTTGGTCATGTGTTGCAGGGCTCAACATTAACGCTGGCCCAATGACCCCTTTGACCAGTATGGTCAGCAACTTTTGAAAAGCGTCTTTTTAAAAATCACTTTGTGAATTCTATCAATGAGAAATACCTGGTCAGTTTTTTGATGAACAAGATCTATAAAGACTCGACCAACATTTGGGCGATCGTAACCCAGACAGCATCAACTTATAACATCATTTGGTGAAATCAACAAGAATGAGGCTGCACAGATCACTACCATGCTTAATCAACTTTGTCAGTTAAATTTTCATGTTTCATGCTGGGCCGGAAGTTTTGAATTCTACTGGCCCAACAATGTTGAGTCCTGTGAAGTGTTTGAGGGGCAAACAGCACATAACCATCAAGGTTTTGGAGAGAGTACCCGACCAGGGGAGGGTGGCACTAAGTTCAATGTTTTTCTTCAAGAATTATTATCAGACGACCCCACTGTATATACCAGTACATGTACACATCAAAGTTTTGGAGTTTAAACTCAGAGGGAGGTGGTGATGGGAGTGCATACCCCAAGTGTCCTGTGATAAAATGTGTCTGACATACATTTGAAACCCAACGCGACTATAGAAAAACCCACATTTGTATTCAAAACCTGCATTTTCTGCTAAAATCAGCTGAATATTAAAAGAAACTTAATTTTTCAGAGTGTGAATTCTACAAAACATGAAGAGATTATGAGAATAGATGATGAAAAGCAAGGATTTAGTCTCAAAGTGCAAGAAATGGCATTTCAGAGACCCTAAACTTCAACATTTTTCAGGAGAGCATGTTGCTTTTTATATCGAGCTATAAAGTCCCTCATCTGAAAAAGTTTCACATCGCACTTTTCAAATGCTTTCTCAGCCTCGGGCCTGTATAGCTTGATAAAAAGCTTAGAGGGGGTTTATTCACTAAATACATGTAAATGATGTACAGTGGTATAAATTATTTTATTACTATCAAAAAAAAAGATTTTTTGCCTATTGAGTTTCCTTTCCAATTATTAAATTCTGCAGATTTAAATCAGCTTTGAAGAACATGGAAGTATGTTGCCGCAACCGCATCACACTTGAGCCCCAGACTTTGTATCCATCGTCACCCATATTTGGATTGCCATCTGTGAGCAACAGCTCATTCCTACAGCTGCCAGTCACAGAAAGCCTGGTTACCCAGGAGCCGCAGCTGACCTTTGCACAACCATCAGCAGAAACATATATACAGCACAGCGGCATCCATGTTGGCCCACTACAAGCAGTGGTGAGTAACTTGTAGAGGTACTTTAAAACAATTAGATTTTTGTAAAATATTAGTTATACAGTTGTGATTTGATTTACCAGTAAATTAAATTCTCTGTATTCCGCCTTTCCCAATGCGTGTTTTAGTTGAAGTTGTTGTTTTTCTTTGTTTGTGTCCTCATGAAATTTCAACACACTAGTGTCCTCTTCAGATGAACCTCACATGTTTTTGCACTAGGCTCTGATTTTGGCAAATCAATCTGCAGAATCCTTCAAATTCATTTGAAAAAAATGTTTGAATTTGAAAATTATTTCCAGTTTGTTAAAAGTTTTGTTTCTTTTGCAGCAAACTGGTCTTCAAAGTAACCCATCTGATTTCCTGAGGACCCACTGTACACCGATGCACACAGCCATGATGTGCCAACAAGATGCTTTGTCCCCCCAGAAACATCTGTTTACCACTCAGCCACCAGCACAACACCAGGTAAGAGGTTGACACACCAAGTTGATCAAAATCGTTCTTCTCCTTACACTATCAATGTAAGATCAGTTGATATGTTTTGAGAGTAGAGGAACTTATCATTGACTTCACCCCCCCACCACCCTTCCCTCACCCCTCCTACACTTTTTGTTTTAAAATTGAAGGAAAAATCAGAGAGCCAGAATAATTATTGTAAAAAAAATCGTAAGTTGGAGCAAACATGTCCCTAGACCCCATAGGTGCCTTTCGCAGATCAGTGGGGCAGTAACCCACCACCCGTCCCCTAAACCTAAACCCTTACCCTAATTTTGACTCTAATCCTAACCTAGGGGAGGGGTGGGCGGGTAGTTACCAAGAAATATCCCTTGATCTGATTGTGCCTTACAGTGACTGATCAATTCAAGCTCTCTCTCTATAGTCGGATTTCAGCTGACGTAATGTTTACAAACAAACCTTTTCAAATCCAAACACCTTTGAGATGTGAAATAAAGAAACCTTTGTCTCAAACAGCTAATCAAGACTCATTAGTAACAGTAACTGAAACTCTCTCATAAGGCTGCTTTGTCAACTGTGTCCAACAAAGCTGAAATTTTTAGTTCAGGCCAGACCAATTTAATTTCCTGTTTTATGAACATTTAGGCCAAAAACTTAAGATCAGAGGGGGGGGGGGGGGAAACAAAAATAAAAGTCTAAGAACATGCCATACATTACAAATCCCACACACAATTATATTCAACCAAGAAGACGCTTCCATTGACGATTCTCCTCGTCACAAGTTGGATATCTCCAGTGCTGCTTGTGAAACATTTTTGATCGTATATAAAGCTATAATTTTCAGCTCGGAATATGTGCAAGTACAAAAAAAGTGATATAAAACGAATAACAAACAGGGAAATGCTCTGACCTTTCTCTATTTTCAATTTCAGATGGATTTTGGATTTTTTCAATTTTTGAAAATCTGAGTTTGACAGGCTTGTAAAACAGGAAATTAAATTAGTCTGGCCTCACCTAAAATTAGCTGCATACTTACTCCCAAACAAGAAACCCAAAATTGAGGTAGTAGCCTAAATATTAACTCATGATTTGGATCTTCTCTGTTCTTAAACTAAGAATGTTGGTTTCCGTAGGGAGCATCAGCTGTTGTTTCAATGGCTTTGCCCCAGGCCTCACTCTCGCTGCCCGTCTCCTCTGGACTGTTTACAAAGGTAAGTCACTAGGAAACTTATCAGCGATTAGCATTCAAAACGTCTTAAAAGGGCCCTTTAACGGCTTTGTGCACATGCAAGATTTTATTGATAAGAAAACTGTTTCAGACTAAAATATCTATAAACAGACACTGTTCAGATGCCAATCTGGGTTTTTGAAGAGGTTAATGGCACGGATGGTCTGTTTTAGGAGGTGATTAAGTTGGATTACAGTTATCAATTTTTATGTTCCGAGCTGGAACACAGACAGGTAAATTGCTTTAAAATGCATAGAACCTTGACAGAAGTGATTGATCACTGTCTTTTTAATGAATTATAAGATGCTTTCTTTAAAATTCTTTGGATAAATACCGTAAAACTGTAACCTTTGGAAAAAGATCAAATCAAACAATTCAGATGTGAAAGATTCCCTTTAAATGTCAAGTTTATCAAGTGAACATTTGTCTTCTCATTACAGTATCAGTATACAACAAATTAAGTAGTTGTGAGAAAGAGGCAATTGATCGCCTACTGCAAATCCTCTAAGGCCTCACCAAGTTGATTTTTAGAAGCACAGTTTTTTTTTAAATTTTAGGGTCAGTTGGTCTGAGAAAAAAGTAAAAAAAAACTTTAAAAAACATAAGTGCTGTTTTTCTTCCCAAGGTCAGTCAAAGAAAAAGTAAAAAAAACCCCAAACTTACAAAAACATGAGTGCTGTTTTTTCCCAAGGTCCAAGGCACAATGTGTTATTTGTCCTTTAAAGAGATCTTAAATATTTGTGGGCATTTAAAATTTGTAATTGAGGAAGCTCAGCTACATGCAGGACTAAATAATAATAAATTTCTTAACAATTTTAAACTTTCTGTTATTTTGCACAACAGAAACATTAAAATAGTAATAGTAATAGTAGCAATGGCATAACCCAGAAAGCATTTCCACAGAGTTGCTCTTTCTCCATCTCGGGGACCAATGACATAGTGTCCCTGTCCAAGGATAGTGTGGCAAAAGGTCACCTAAATATTCAACCCCATGGCCAAGCCAGGAATCAAACCCGGGACCTTCAACTTAGTAACCTGAGATCTTATCAACTGAGCTAATATTGCACACACTGTGGGAACAGATGGTAAAATGGATAAATGGTGAAAAAACTAGTTTCTTTACAGGGGGTAAATCACTTCCCCTTGCCTTCTTGCACTTGGGGGAAAAAACCAGAAAACTTGATTGTTATGCTGAAATACAAGAAATTTCCCAGTATTTTGAAAAGTCACTTGAAATCACCATTTAGTTCATTTTTCAGTCATTTTAATTAATCTGTTTTCTCATTCTCAGCAGAGCCTGCAGCTACCAACATGGCCTCCCAAGAGATTTGCTTCTGATCCTTCACTTCAGGTGTGGCTCTTAAACCTTTTTAGCAAAAAAATAGTACATTTATTTAGTTCTAATCATTGGCACTGAATTGTGAAACTGTTCACTTGATCTTTTTAAATAGCAAGAAAGACAGAATTTTTTTTCATACCCCACATGGGGCTTAACATTTACAGTTTGTAGCCTGAGACTGGTGGATAAGGGCACATTTGATTGACTGTACAATGTATTCTGGATTAGGAATATTTGGGAAAAAATTGATCCATTCAATTGGGAAGCATGCTTCTTTCTTAATGCATAACACAATGTGACATGTATGTTTTAACTTTATCCTAATTCATAATATATTCTAGATAATATTTATTGCTTACTGTTAAATTGAGAGAGAATTTTAAAAAGAAAAATTATCCGAATGCATTCCTTTTCCAGAATACAGGTAATCAAATATGCACCCTTAGTTGGAAGAAGTAGGGGAGTGATGGTGGTGGTGGTGG
>JANRMR010221136.1:0-17605 GCA_025434825.1 Bergia sp. 'catenularis'
GGGGGGGAGAAAAAAATTCGTGTGCAAAATCTTTTTTCTGCGGGGGGGTCCAGTGGCATGCTCCCCCGGGGACAAGTAGCACGTGTGTGTTGCAGGGAAAAAAAATCATTTTTTGACCCAAGAATTGGGGGTTGGGGGGGAGGCTCGCGCCCCCCCTGCTCCGCCGGCCTTGGTTAAGTTGGCTAATTACATTGTTCTTATTTTCTGAAACATTTCGATCATGAAAGGAGACGGCATCGGTCAGTTGATTTGCACTTGGACCCAGAATCTCAAGTTCGAACACAGTATCCACTCAGATTTCAGCTTGAACCCGGTGGTCCTCAGTTTGAGTCCACCTCTTGGTCGCATTTGTACATACAATCGTGGTCAATACCGTTGTTGGGACGGGCTGATCAAATACATGTAAACCTGGGCGACCTAATTTTTAGCCCTAGAACAAATTTAAGATTGCAAAATTATCGGAAGTCAATGTTGATTTCTTGACAGTTTTGATATAATTCAAGACTGTGTGTGCGATGATAAGATCTCAGACTGCTAACTGGAAGTTCCCGGGTTCGATTCCCGGCTTGGCCACGGGGTTGAATATTTAGGTGACCTTCTTTCGCCACACCGTCCTTGGACAGGGACGTTAAACCGTTGGTCCCCCAGATGGATGAAGAGCCACTCTGTGGAAATGCCGTCTGTGTAACGCCATTATGATTATTATTATTATTATTATATAGTTTATTCAACATTGATGTAGGGGAAGGGGTTGTCCCTATACTACTGACCGTGATTTTAGCCAAATGAAGTGCTTCTTGCCAGTTTCGGATTCAACCACTTAAATTTTTATATGATTTGGCCAAACAAAATTATATCTGTGGTTCGATTCTGGTTCAATCATTGTACTTGCGTCGTTAATTATAATTGCATTAAGCTCATTTTCATGAGGAAATAAGAGCTTTTGTGCTTGCGTCGCTCATGGAAACCAAGTTTAACAGATTTTCTTCAACTGGGCCCTGGATCTGTAACGAGAAGTAAACATGAGTGAGATTGAGTGTAATACCCACCAATATACACCTTGTCCTCGGGCAGATACGTTGCTCCACCAGTGCCGATATAATCTATGGCCGGATCACCTGTTCAATAAGTAAAATGTTTCATTACATCTACCGGTTATAGTTATACAAGAAAATCATTGATATCTCGGAAAACGATACAACAAGGAAGACGAAGAGTGAGACAACCATGTACCAGAGGAATTATGCAAGCTTTTATTTTTACATTGTGAAGACATTTTTGTGTAAAGGAGACTAAAGAAGTCTGCAGAGCACCTTATAATAAAAGTGCTGATGATGATTTGATCAAATTTCATTCAATAGCGAGAGTTGTAACGGATAATGGGAGTCTGCATTTTGTTCATTACTGATCAGGTGGTGGGTATACTACTTTGGGATATTTAAAGATTGATTAGTGGGGGGTTCAGTTGGGCATTGTCATTTTTGACTGAGTAGGGTAATGTTTCTAGAGTTTTTCTTTAGGGGGGATACATGTACATGTATTTGTCAGGGGTGGGCAGCTGTAGTGAAATACGAGTGGGTGCATGTCTGATATATGGGATGGAGAGTATATGCCATTTGGAGAGTACACCTTGGTTAGGGTTTCACCCTGTTGTGTGGACAGGGGCGTTAAGCCGTTGGTCTAGTCTCTTGACGTTCTATCGGGGGACTTAAAAGATCCCACACACTTCTCGAAAAGAGTTGGGTAATCCCGGTGTTGTGGTCTGTCAACTGAGGGCGCAACTTAATGTCTCAGACAGAAAACCATTGTGAACCGCTTATAGCGGTCTGACTAAGACCCTCATTCACTGAACCATATACTTGCTGTGAACAGGTAGCTGAAAAGCCCCGCGGGGAGCACCTGTATATATATATATATGTATATGTATGTACTCCCTAATTGTGTTTTTTTATTGAATCATTCTTGACAACCTTGTAATTTTGTGCGAAACTGAAATAAAATATATATACTGAATAATGATGATGAAGTTTTCCTTTTAGCTACTGTAGGTTTTCAGCAGTCAGTCATTTGGAAGTAGCTATAAACAAATAGGTGATCGAGTTAGTATAAAGGGATTCCAACTGATTTGGTTGACTATAAAACACATACAGTATGATAAAAAGGTGGTGCAGTGGAAACACTGGTTGTTGGCTGTGTTCTGAGGTCAGCCATAGACAGTATAGCAGCTGCAAGAGGCACATATATAATATGCCTTTGGTTCAATCGGTTCAACGTTTTGACCTGCATCACCAATCAGCAATGTTGATCATCTGCTAAAAACTACCAATTAGCTTTTCAATTTTATGGGCATTGCTAAGAACTGGAACGCAGTGGGGATTTTCTTACCATACTGCATACATCTCTTCACAAGTTTTTTCATCCACTTCCATTGTTCTGGTTGATAACCAATACTGTAGCAAACACGAAGTGTAAGGATTGGTAGCAATCGTGGCGAGGCCAGAAACTGAATATGAAAAACAACAATAACATTAAAGGTACATTCTGCAAATCATCAAGCTTTTCACATACTGTAAATACAATGTAGTTATCTTTTCTTATATGTATTTCATGGTTTATTGAAATTAATGGGATTAACAAAAATGCAATAATGACAAAAAACTGCAAAATAATTTGCCGGAAAAGACAAAAATGCAGTTGATTAATGGTAAACATCAAAACATGTTATTTTTTACCGTGAAAGTAAAATGCTCACTCTCTTGTGGTAACGTGGGCTTTGGTATGAGCCAGAAATGGTAATAGTACAGTACCTCATCCACGGTGCCAAAGACCATCTGTTGACCTAAGATTAGGATTGTGGGCAAATAACCAAGCCTCAGGCACATATGACGGCAGTCCATCCAGTGGGCCGTTTGAGTGACACGAGGTGGGATCTTGGCTATAAACATCACAGGATGAATATGACAGTGTTAACCCTTTCAGCCCCAAACACGACATATGGCGTATTGCTAAATTCTCCTAAACTGTCTCCATACTTTCCTTTTAAAGAATTTGGGAGAATTTTGCTTTTCATACTAGATAGCTTGCTGTGTGTGATCATTTCCTTTATTCTCACAACCAAACAACTTACTTTGTAGTGATATTGTAGGGAGAAAACAGATGTTGATAATCTGGCTGGGGCTGAAAGGGTTAAACAGAATAGTTTACATTGTAACTGGCTTACACTAGTGGTAGTAATGTAAGTGGAAACGTAAGTGGAAACAAAGGAACATTCTGTTTTAAAGTAAATCCAGTCAGTCTCTACATCATCCAACATTATCCAACAAGGCGTTCAAACGGATACAACATGTTGCTTACAACGTGATCATTGGGTGATGTTGGTCCAACAAAGTTGGACGAATTTGAATAAGAATTTTGAACGAATCCAATCCGTTTCTATTGGTCCAACATTATCCAACAAGGTGTTCAAACTGATTCAACATGTTGCTTACAATTTGATTATTGGGTGATGTTGGTCCAACAATGTTGGACGACTTTGGATAAGAAGTTTGAATAAATCCAATCCGTCTCTACATCATCCAACAAGGTGTTCAAACGGATACAACATGTTGTGTACAACATGATTATTGGGTGGTCTTGGTCCATTAATGTTGGACGATGCTGGAAGAAAAGATTGAACCAATTATACTTGTTCTACATCGTCCAACATCATCCAACAAGGTGTTCAAACAGATCCAAGATATTGCACACAACATGATTGTTGGGTGATGTTGGATCAGGATATTGGATCCATTTAAATGGGCCTTTAGTAATTGAGACTGGAGCGAACAGGAGGAGGAAAGGGTGAGGATTCTTCCTTTGACCAAGATGAATGGTGTTGTTCTAGTGGTGTAACCTTCCCATGTTTTGTGTCAAATACATGTACCTCCTTTCACCCACTATGACCATAACACAATTTCCACTAGCACCTCTCATTAGCACCTCCATTAAAACTAGATTATTTAAACTACCATCACACTTCTATTTATTTATTAATTCATCTGTTTGTTTGTTTTTCTTCGTTGTACTGTACTACTGTAGTCTCCAAGGCATTTGTCTTATCTCCTTCACACAGTAGGGCTCTCAGAATCAGACATTACATCATTATGCCTCCAGCAGGAGCCTCCAATTTGAAATAAAAAAATATTCCATTAGAAAACTAGAACCAAAAAGCAGGTATGAAAATGTTGTCTCAGCTGGAACTCGTTGTGGTAGGACTAACTGGACCTGTCAAAAAGGCTGTTTGATCCATGAGAAATATATGCATACATGTTTTTAAAATTTATTGCAGTTAAGAAAATACTACTGTGCATTTGATTGGCCCTGATTGGTTGGGCTTGCAGATGTCCAGTTTTCGAGGACCCCGCTGTGCGAAAGAAATGAGGCAGCTTCTTTAGAGACAAGGTTTTATGCTGCCTTCAAAGTAATCAGGCTTATAAGTTGAAATACTAGTTTACAATTAAGATTCTGTCAGATAAGAGTGTTGCCTTGGTATTCTTACTTACGTTCAAAGGCGTGGCTTACAGCTTGTATTAATGAAAGGAGCGCAACCCAAATAATAGGATAGTAGTACCACTTTAGCATATCAAATCCATTATAGAATTTTATACCCTCGTGCAAATGGGTAGAGTGTTTCCAACATCCAGGTGAAATATTCACAAAACCAGAGTTCTTCACTGCTACTTGGAAGTAGATGTTGGCTAAAACATACAACAGAAAAAGGGGAACAACCATGACGAGCTGTGAAAAGACACAAGGAAAGTTTCATTTATCAGTCAACATACAAGTTTGCAGACTCTTCATTGTGAGTTCTGAGATTGTGTTACTGCTTTGGCCAAATCTTTGAAACATGTTGAACTTAACTCTTTTAGCCCAAGCCAGTCTTTCAACATCTATTTTCTCTTATAATATCAATAGAAAATAAATTGTTTGGTTGTGAGAATAAAGGACTTGATCACACACAGCAAACTAGCTTATTTAGCAACACATCATAACTTATGTGTGGGGCTGAAAGGGTTTAACCCTATTGTACATGGGCCTTTGGGGGGTTCCTGGTCCTGGGGGAGAAGGGGGGAGGACGGAAAGTGCCCAAGGCCTGTAGCTCGGAAATTATTAAAGGAAACAAAACTAAATTTGGAGGGTATGTACATGTACAGTTTCTCAATCTAAGCAGATTGAATTATTTTTGGTGGATGTACATGTATGATGTCATATGACACCACAGTGGCATCATACCACTACCACTGGATTTGTCAAAATGTATTGTGCAATTTTTAAAATGTCACTAATTGCACAAAAATGAACCCAAAGGGTATGCAAATGTTTTTTTCATGCCCAATTAATAAAAACTTGCATAAACACATAAGAAACTAATTCTTTTAAATGAAAAAGACAAAAATTCCCAATTTTGGACAAATATGGGTTTGAAAATGTTGTTGCCATGGAAACATGGTCCCCCCAATGTGTTCTCTGATAAATTTAAGGAGAAGTCACAAAATTTGGTGGGTCATTGCTTAAATACTGAAGAAGTTATTTGCAGTTAAAATCACTTCTGCCCCCCCCCCTTCCCTGTGTAAAATAGGGTTAAATAGTTAGTAAGTGGGCAACTTACAGTTCACATTACTCATATCTCAAAATTATATATTTTGTTCTGGCAGCATAAATGACAAAATAACCACAACTTTGCAAATATCATGATACAAAAGAATTACCATACATGTATAACAGTTCAAAATTAATATTGATTTATGTTTGAGTTACAAAGAGGTTTTTCATTTTCTTCCTGTGGTCGAGGCCCTTTTAGGTAATTATTGCAAGTTGAAGTCTTATTTATAAATTTTTAGTGTTTTATCTGTAATTAATTTGAAAACATAAATGTTCTGACTATCAGACAGGTTGTAATAATTGACTTTTGTTGACTCTATGTGCATGTACAGTACAGTACTTCAGTTAAACATTAACTTTAATCTTTATCAAGTTTCAAATAGCGAAGCTACACGTAATCCTGAAACTGCTCAAATGTGGGTGTTATTAGTGGTTTTTGCTGGGGGAGGAAACCAGAGTACCCGGAGAAAAACCCTGATGTTGGAGAGAGACCGCAAACCCAGCTCACATACTCCCCCAGATGGAAATCGACTTGTATTGATGAGAGGCGAGTGCTCTGCCACTGCATCACCTCAATGCACTGATGCATTTTAAACCCTGAGGGTTCAATGAGGTTGAATAGTTCATTGAAGGTACAACAACAGAATACTCATTTACTCCCTTTCAATTAATTAATTAATTAATTTACAACATTTGCAAGATGGTAGCTAGTGTGAGCACAGGCAATAGGACAATAGGACACATGGTCCCCTCTCGGCCTGGCTCCCTCAAATTTAACTTCCTGTACAATCAACACAAACAATATAAACTCACCCCCATCAATGGAGTCTTTTGAACCAAGCCCCAGATAACGTACCAGGCCAAGAGCACAAGACCAAACACTGCAGCACCATTTAAAATCAGAATACTGAAATCTTCATAGGAATAACAACCAAAAAACCTCCATTGAGTGAGGAAAGTCATCATCATCAAAACTATCAAAGGCTGAAAAGAAAGAGAACTTAAAATAATTTATGCCTAAATTAAAAGTATTAACAAAACTCTTAAAATATTAATCTTTTTTGGCCTACATACCCTATCTCCTCTATTTATCAAGCTGCAGCCTCCACTGTTTACTTACTTAACATAATTTATTGTAAGATGATTGATAATATACTGTTTATTCCAAGATCTATTTCTTTACAGTATTAAATTGCAGTGCACACAAGATGGATCTACATGTACATGTACTGTAAGTGTAAATATGGTAATTGGATTGTTACCTACATTGTATTTCAGACTTGTACTTCAGGGTCACACCTTAGATGTATTAAATATTTAGTGGTACTAGTACTGTAACTACAAGGCTCAAGCAGTCTGACGTACGTACATACAGTGTATACTGAAGCACTCGTAATAAAGATTAATGAAAATTCTAAAGTGTAGGACCTTCAGCACAAAGCTTCTTAAAACACTTTGCATGTAGAGCAGCCACAATATGGCACCCATGTCCAAAAGACATTAAAATCACCAAGTGCCTCATACATTTTAAAAAATCTTATAGAAAGACTTAATGGAAAGATGGTGGTTGTAATTTTATTAACATTTTCCAGTTTTCTACACTTTCCCTTTTATATACATTTTAGACTTTCAAATAGTGCAGAATTAACCTTAAATTTACAATGGTTATGCATATTTTTCATGCATGAAGTTTTATATTAATTTTCTCATTGTTAGTTTTAGACTTTGAATATATATATATATATACATTGTAAAAAGTGTATTCATAGATTTAATATTATCATAAATTAATGAGGCCCTGTAAGTGGGGGTCCCTGTGTCGCCCATCTACATTTCAAGACTGAGTGTGTCACAGTTTCGGAACATTTGTGTATTGCTGTCAGTATTTCATTAGAGCAGCTCGCCATTTGCCACTAGTTCATGGCTCTCATGTCACCGTTTCAAGGCTGTGTCTCTTGTCGGAATTAACCCTATCAATAAGATTTTTATGTGCACTTACCATGCAAAAATAGTGTAGAAGTCGTGTCCCAAATCTTGTGTGAAAGATCTCACTCAAATATAGCTGATAGTACAAGCTGAACCCTGTGACATTTGTCAGTGGCGTGACAAGGAATCGTGCTATGAACCGACAGATAGGATTGTGGGACCTCAACAATGGGTCACAACAAGAGCGCCAGCACTTCATCTCCCAACTGTCAGGCCATAAACGTCTTGCCTCTGGTTCCTGAAATGTCCACAGACAATACATGTACATGTACATGTAAATATACTAATCACTGGGTTTTAAAACATAATAATTAATTAATTTTTTTATATGTACATGAAGAGTGGCAGGTTTAAAGTGAAGGTCACATCAAAGGCCACAACTCAAAGGTCACAGGCCACATGTTACAGGTCACAGGTCCCAGGTTGTGCCATAGTGCTAATATTTATATATTCTCTTCCGTATAGAAAAAATAGCACTCCTAGGGGTGGGGGCTAAAAAGAGAGGAAACACCGTAATCATCAGCAACCAGGAATACAAAACTGGACAATTGTCAAATTCCCCAGGCTTACATGTAAACAGGATATTTTGGTCAATCCAAAAGGAAAGTTCCCACCACCGGGGGATCCTGGAAGTCCTGGTCAGGTGAAGAAAATCTTGTGAAAACCAAACATGTCCCAACTTTTGAACCAGCTGTCAGAATACCTTACTGTATATTACTGTTGTCATGATTGTATCAGTGACATCTATCAATTAACACATGATTATCTTGGCTATCAAGTTACGTACTTATAGGCTAGTCTCGACAGAAATAAATCAGTTCTATATGACGCAACCTTGTTGTAGCTTCTTTCTTGCTTATACATATTGTGTCTTTAACAACTGTGACCATTCACTTTGATCATCTTGAAGAGTAAGATGTGTTATATGTGCTGATAAGTTGCCAAAATTTGCAAGTTAAAAATTTGTCATAAAATTGGAATCTTTGATGTTTCAAAATGTTGAAATACGAGAGTTAAAACTGTACCTGCACAAGGGCTGAATGTTCATCTACAGAACCAGTATGACCAGAAGGTCCGGCTCCATCAATGGAATCCCACTCACCCATATGGGCAAAGCTGCTAATGGGAGTTTGTCCTACAGAACCATAGTACATTCCTACCAAGACAGAGTTTGAGCTTCTTTGTATCTGATGGTTGTGCTCCTTCAGCTGATGCCAAATGGAGTCTACAGAGAAAAAATTAAAAATTAAAGAATTAAAAAAATTGACAACTGATCTATGAACATATGCATCAGTTGAAGAGTCTCGTGCAAAAACAATGTAATTGACTTTGTACATGTATGAAAAGTTAAATTCTCCTTTTAAAACCTCAAAAGGTTTTGTAAAGAAAAAATGTAACTTGGAGAGAATTGACAACTCAATCAAAAGTTACTAACACTGTCTTTGCACTAGTGTCCAATTAATTATTAATGTATTAAGTTAGTATTTTTTTACTAGAGAGGTAAAATGCATGTTTATATTGGCAAATGGCAACTGACAGAAGTTACCCTACTGTATGAGACCATGGCTTCCCCTCATTCGCCGTTTCTAAGCAAAAGTAATAAGTTCCGTGTTGAGTTATTGTTGAGGATTATTTTGCACTATTCTAGTAGGCCAGAGGGAAATTATTATTTTTTTAGGACAACATTTTTCCAAGCCATAGCCAGGGGCTTTCATTTTTCTCCATATTTTCTGGTGTTTCCTTTTTTGACAACATTTTTTCAAGTCAGGCGGCCACTTGGCTTAAAGGCTCTGTGGAGAACATGGAGTGTACAGTATTTATTATTCATTTTGAGGAAATGTATTTACAGGAATCTGAGGTTTGCTGTTTGCCATAAATGCAAGACTTAAACTCCTGATTGAAATTTTGTACTTCTATTTCAAGAATATTATAATTATAATTTTGATTTATTGTAGGAATTAAATTAGTTCTTTCAATTGACAATATTTTTTACAAAACATGTGTCAATAAAGCCCTGATTTAACTACTTTATACAAAAATATTAAATCAAACAATCCCCCTGGGGAGTCAAGAGTCAACAGAGCAAATACTGTATATGGCACATGTATTTTATCAAGTGTGTAGCCAGGAGAGGGTAACTATCCCCCTCTCTCTCTCCAAATTGAAGCATCTGAAGTTGGAATTAAATGAAGACTCGACCCTATCTATTCTTGGAAACCTCCCTCCCCCCTTCTTTAAGACAGCTTTTGGCTTTGCCCTCATTATAATTGTTATGTTTTCAAAAAGGCGAACCAATGAATGGAATGAATTATAGCTTCATGTTGTAAACATGTGGAGTGATAGAAAACTTACGGAAGTACACAGGTATCCCTGAAAGTTGCTCTTCATTTATTTCATGGTAGTGTCCATTCTGATCCCTATAAGGAACTCTGATTTTTACTGGTTCCCCTTCAATAAGCTCTCTGCTCTCAAGGTCTTTCACAATCACTTCAGTTCTAAAACTCTGACAGGTTTGCAAATTATAAATCTTCTTCAAATGTGACAGAATGCCTCCAATCTCAACCTGAGTTTCAAAATAAAATAACATGTCAAACCATGATACATGTAACATTGTTCATTATTTAGTACTTGCAGTTCTAAGAGGACCTATTTATCTTCTCCTTACATTATTGATACAAAACAAGTTACATTATTTTGGTTTTGAGATTTAAGATACAGCAAACTCTTCAAGATGAATAATATGCAAAGACCAAAGATCTAAGATCAAAGATCGAAGACTTGACCCCCTCCCAATCTATAAAATGAAAACCTCAGACCCCCTCCCAATCTATAAAATGAAGATCTCAGACCCCCTCCCAATCTATAAAACAAAGACCTCAGACCCCCTTCCAATCTAAAAACTGAAGACCTCAGACCCCCTCCCAAGCTATAAAACAAAGACCTCAGACTCCCTCCCAATCTATAAAATGAAGACCTCAGACCTCCTCCCAATCTATAAAATGAAGACCTCAGACCCCCTCCCAATCTATAAAACAAAGACCTCAGACTCCCTCCCAATCTATAAAATGAAGACCTCGGACCCCCTCCCAATCTATAAAATGAAGACTTTAGACTCCCTCCCAATCTATAAAACGAAGACCTCAGACCCCCTCCCAATCTATAAAATGAAGATCTCAGACCCCCTCCCAATCTATAAAACAAAGACCTCAGACCCCCTTCCAATCTATAAACTGAAGACCTCAGACCCCCTCCCAAGCAATAAAACAAAGACCTCAGACCCCCTCCCAATCTATAAAATGAAGACCTCAGACCCTCTCCCAATCTATAAATTTAAACGAAGACTTCAGACTCCCTCCCAATCTATAAAATGAAGACCTCAGGCCCCCTCCCAATCAATAAAACGAAGACTTTAGACTCCCTCCCAATCTATAAAATGAAGACCTCGGACCCCCTCCCAATCTATAAAATGAAGACCTCAAACTCCCTCCCAATCTATAAAATGAAGACCTCAGACCCCCTCCCAATCTATAAAATGAAGACCTCAGACCCCCTCTCAATCTATAAAATGAAGACTTCAGACTCCCTCCCAATCTACAAAATGAAGACCTCAGACCCCCTTCCAATCTATAAAATGAAGACCTCAGACCCCCTCCCAGTCTATAAAATGAAGACTTCAGACCCCCTTCCAATCTATAAAATGAAGACCTCAGACCCCCTCCCAATCCTATAGCCTACCCTTCTCTTGTGCTTTTTTGGTAAATACAATATTATTTTTAAGTACCTCAAATTCTGTTCGCATGTAGTCATCCTCCTCAATATGCCGAGGTTCAGCTGTTGCTGCTTCTTCATGTGATTTTTTGAACCTGTGAAACCTACCATGTGACTGATGACGTTCAAATTGTGTTGGTTGACAGTGAGGACCAAAGTCAACAAAAAGCACGATCCTGTCACCAATGTCAGCAAATGTTGGCTGTTCTGCATCAGGGGCACAAACACGAACACAAGGACTTTCAAGATGGTGATGAGAGGCATCATCTGTGCTTTGGCAGCAACCCATACTTGGAATGTGCTGTTATTAACTTAAGAGTCAGAGTAGTTGATGCAAGCTACAAGTAAAGAAAAAAAGAGAGGGAGAACGTCAATATATTGTTAACCATACTAACAGTGGCCGGGTTGCTTATTTTATCTTTAAGGGGTTAAAATTCTGGATTTTGGTACCATTTAAGGTGTTCAAAGCAAAATACTTGCATTTATATACAAAATGATAGCTTTTAGGGGTGCCATGGTCAATTGAACAGCATATCACATAAACACTGGAACTAGGCATAGCTTTAATTTAAAATTGTGACACTATTTAAACTGCTATGTTTCTGATTGGCACCTTTTAGGGGTAAAACTCAGCTTAAGTCACACCCAAATTGGTACCTTTTAGGGGTTCAATTGAAGTTTTCTGATGAGCATCCCTGCCCTTTCATATGGGAGTCCACTCCCCTTGGTCTATATACTTGTATTTCCTGTATTTTTAGTTATTCTAATTTTGCATATAATTATTACATATAGCCACTTCTATCTAATTTCTCTTTTCTGAATGTACTGTATCTACTAATCCCCAAGCCATTTAAGCCTGTGTAAATTATATTGGCAATAGCCAAGGTTACACTTAATATATACCATTACCCGAGAAATTTCTGCAATCTGATTGGTCAAGAGCAGTGATATTTCAGTGTAATTTTGAAATACCTACATGTGAAAATTACAAACCCATTCAAATGCACGAGACAAAATAAACACGCTGTTGCACAAATTTCTCAAGTATTAGTATAAACAAATAACAGCATGATTTGTATGAGGTATTTAGCATAAATATCACTCGTGATATATCAAAGTTGTTCCAAATTTCACGAGCCTAACCGATTGTGAAATTACGTATCTAGAATAAATCTGAAATATCACTTGTGGTATTTATGCCAAATACCACTACAAATCATGCTATTACCTATTCAAATAAAGTGAAGTGAAGTGAAGCCACCGGCTTTTGCTCATCTTACAAGTTTTTGTGATTGTGCGACTTGCTTAATAAATGAAATAAAAAACAAATAAATAGATTAAAAACTGTTAAATTATAGTCTAAACCAACTGAAATAAATCTCACCAAAGCTACATACAGCATGCACCAGCAAATTTCAGATTAGTAAAATATTAAACAAAAACAAAGACTCTTAGCTAAAACTCCTGTATTATTTGCAATAACTAAAGAAAGGAAGTAAAGATCCATGGGCTGGAGGAGAAGGAAGCCGAAACTATTTCGATAAAGAAATTTGATCAGAACCAATCAGATTTCAGCATGTGCATAATAGGTCGTGCTAAAGTAATGATCGCACTAATGATCCGTTTCAGTATGTTCAAGTTGGGATAACAGCTGTACTCACTTTGAAGGTTTACGTTTCATATAGCTTTCCGCTTCTTATTAAAACACTAAAATTTAAATCGGCGCCAAAACTTGCACACGTTAAACTACAAATCTTTGTAATTTAATCTTTGGAAATCAGTACAGCTTGTATAGACTTTCGCAAATCCGCTCGCACGATTTCTTCTGATGCGGTCAAGGGCTAGGGGTTTAGAGACACTCGCTCACATGTACGCCTTCGGCCGGGCTCGCACCTTCATTCTCGTGTTTACAAAAACTAAACGAATAAAAATAAATATCGAGTCGACTTGGAGCAAGTCTAAGCTCGTAAAAGCTATTCTAATATACAGTAAGGAGAATCGAATGGTCTTTGCGAGCACATTGTTTTTGCAGGCACGAGCATTTGAGCACTATAAAAGTAAATTATAAAAACTGATGATTTTGAGTAAGCGATCATCCTTCAAAATTTTGCTAGCAATTTCGAGCAGGAGCCAAGTTTTGCGAGTATTTCAGAATTTTGTAGGACCACTGAAGAACCCCAAATCAAAAAGGGAAAATGAAATACTCGTGTCTGCCTTGCAACATTGTTCACACTCATGACATGATGCAATAAGACTAGAACTTTAAGAACTTCAAACTTACCTTTGGTTTTACGTAGCTGTACAGTGTAATTTTACGGTTCTTCAATTATAACAACATAAGTTTGCCCAGCCGACGAGGAACAACATTCGTAACCTAACCTGTCACCAAGAACAACTGTGCAGATGTGGAACTGGAAGAGGCCGGCTTTCCGTCTTGTCTCTCTCGTCGTGCACTTGATCCGTCGATGTTACATTCAAAATTAACGTAGTTCCGTCCATGCAGAGCTATATGATGAAAAAATAACGAAAAATTCCTGGAAACTTCGGAACTAATTGAGTCATGCTTACGCACTCTGAGATGGGGAAGACCCAAAAAGGCTAAACTCAAAAATCACGCGCACGCGGAACGTTTTGTGTTTCAAGATCAGATTTCATCTTCTGTCCGTTCTCGACCTGCTCAGGTTTCATTCAGTATGGAGAAAGAGTCTAAAAGTGAAACAGTAGCTACTGCATCGCTGGTGTTTGAACATAAAGAAACAACGCGTTTTTTAAAAGCAACAAATAGTATCAGCATGTGAAGCACTTGATACACTCTCGATTTCCCCAGTCTCCCATCAAATTGGTGATTCCCCAACATTATAGACTGGGTGTGACACATGATCACAGTCACGAGATTTTCATGTGGTCCCGTTTCTAATTCTCTTTTATTTATAAAATATTACAAGCATTATGAATGGCTTAAAACTTGCTATTATAAAAACGCGCGGAAAAAATTCAGAAGAAAACAACATTTTTTACCAAAAAAATAGAGCAATTATGGGGAGACTGGTTCCGCAAGATCCCGGATCTGGCTCAGGAAAGGAGTGCGCGCTGATTTCAAAGTTAACTTGCGTATTTTTCAGAATATCCTTTGGAAAATCAAGATGGTGCAGGTTTTCATGGTGATTAGGTGCTATTCGTGTAAGACATTTCAGGTGCACCAGGTAACTTTCGAATTCAGTAATCGATTGATGTTTGAGGTCATAAATCTTTGAACAATCGGTGGTTCGGAACGGAAGTTTTTGTCGATATTACATGTAAACTATCAAATTACACCTGTATGAGTCAACCGGTGGCAATCGATCAGTCAATCTATACCAGTACCAAGCAATTGATTTTTTGTGATTGTTGATCAGTTGACCAATATCAATCAATGTAGATTATTGACTGATCGAATATCTATGCCGGGAATAAATAAGATCAATAATTTTGGTAAATAAATCATCCTTGTTCACAATCAGATTGCTCCCATCAAGTTTGCATCAAACTTTCATACAAATTAGTATACAACAGATTTTCACGCTTGTTAAATCCACAGCTTTTTCAGTGTTTGTATATAAGCCTTTCTGCTCCAGTGCACAATCACTTGATCATCATGTATATAAATATATATATATATATAATATATAAATTATGAATGTGTATTTGTGTACATATACATGTATGTATGTATATGATAATAAATGTATATCAATTCTGTATACATTTATGTACACATATCTATAGAGGATATTACATGGACGCGCGGAAATACGAATTTTATCTGCGAGTGTTGACAATACCTCTCACCAGTGAGTGAAGCGAACGAGTGAGAGATGTTTTCAACAGGAGAAGATAAAATTTGTATCTCCAAATGGCCATGTAATGACTGTTTATTACATTAATATTGATAAAATACCAGGTGTGATGCAGTTAATTATTCACAAAACTGGTTATGTTGAAATCCTTTTAATGTTCCAAATACACTCTAGTGATAAGAAAGTTGAACTGAAATAATTTGACCGAGTTCTTGCTTCGACTGACAGCAAGGAAATCTTAATTTTTCATTTTCTTTCGACACTTGAGGTTTTTCAGAATAAAGAGGAGGGCAAACAACAGAAAAAATCATAATCATGAGTAGTCTCAGTAATATTTTTGTCAAACTCCACCATGACAATCGGGACAGAAAGTGACAGGAGCAAGTGGCTGCAGGGAGATTAAAAAGGGCACAAAATATATGAGTGCTGATTGGATGACAAGTACATAACCATGGTAATTTTATATCTTCACACGTGAAGAGAACAATGATATCTTCACTGCATGCGTATTGCTTTTTAGAAATAGAGAAATCCTGGTATTTTATATATATTTATGTGATAAACATGTTTATTATATGGGCAACAGTGTTTTACTAGAAACTAAACCATTCTTAGAATCATATGTAACTACATCCAGGTCCCGAGTAGGATATTTTCCATATTTTCACTTCCCACCTTCATTGAATTGTTTAAAAATAATAATTGTTAAGTTCAATTGCCATGAAAATGTTGAAAGCATTGGATTTTTATACTATATTTACACAAACACATTTGTATTTATTAAAGTTAATGTTTCATACCAAAAACCTTGTTGCTCTTTCTGAAAGCACAGCTTGTTACCCATATAATAAAAGAACATTACACGGCTGCAAGGAAATATGGATTTTATCTTCTTGTGGCAAAAACATCTCACTTGTTTGCTTCGCTCACTCTTGAGGTTTTTAAAATCCATATCTTGTCACAACTGTGAAATACAGTATCCTCTCTCTCTATATATTTTAGAAGGCATATAGTTCCTTATTTTCAGGGTCGGAGTTTAAACATGCAATATTTGTTAAGTGCTTTTGACCATAAGAAGTTTTAAAAAAGCACTCTACAAATTTTAAATTTATCACTATTATTACTGGGCTGGTATTGAGGGGAGTGAAATGAACACTGTAAACAGAAGCACAGAGGGGAGATGCCCAAAACTTCATATATCTAAGTTAGTACCAAACAATCAAATTGAAGCTGCTTAGGTAATTGACCCGATTTCATCAATATAATGGTATTGATAAATAATGAGTTGTAGTTCTTATATACATGTAGCACTTTATCTCTGTAATGTTTTAAAGCACTGACAATGTGCCTGAGTTGCGCAGTTAGTAAGACTCTCTGACTGCCAACCAGAAGGTCCAACGGTTTGATCCCTAACCCTGTTGAGGGTTGAACTTTGTGTGACCCTCTCAGTTTGCCACACTGTCTGTGGGTAGGGACGTGAAGCCATTGGCCTGGTCTCCTAAAATGCTATCTCTAATTTAGCTTTGTCAAATTTTTAATTCAACTTTACTTTCCCTCAGGTCAAAAAGAGTAACAAGTGGGTATGTAAACTGTGTGGAGAGAAGCAATCTGTCAAGCGAGTATTTAGTGAAGGGACAGGTGCAGAGTGTAGGATGCATGTGCAGCAACTGAATCTTATGAGAGGTGAAATGGATCAAGAGTTTGGCCAACAGGCTGCATGCCGGGAGGATAATGAGGTGCAAGAACAATTTAGTAATGTCAGCCAATTACAAGACCACACAGAACAGAAATCTAGATGGAAAAGATTTATGTCAGATGAACTTGGTAAGCTGTATAATTTTTACACCGAACTGTTGCAAAACGTGATTGATTATAACAATTAACAATTATTTTTTCAGTTTAATATAATATGCTTTTGAAGATTTTGTAAGTTTAATATTTACATCCCCCAACATAAATCAGTTAAAAATTAAATCGGAAAAAATATTAACAGAAGCACAAAGCAATGCTGGCTTGGTGCCTTAGGTATTTAAATATATCCCTTACACCCAGAAAAAGAAAATATATAATATGACAATTAAGAAGAAATTAATTGTAAAATAAAGACAGAAAAATATAATTTTAGATTCATAATAGAAAAAAAATATCACTGAATGAAAAAAGGATTTATGGCTTTTCAACACCAATGCATTGAAAAATTGAAATAGGCATCTACGTTGATACATGTACATTCAGAGCTGTTGAAGCTTTGAAAAAAATTGCAGTAGTCACTGTTCATTAGTTTGATCACTAGGACTCTGGTTTGGGGGGGGGGGGGGGGGGGGGGGGGGGGGGGGGGGGGGGGGGGGGGGGGGGGGGGGGGGGGGGGGGGGGGG
>JANRMR010221247.1:0-17602 GCA_025434825.1 Bergia sp. 'catenularis'
GCCAGTACCCTCTTTCCATGTAAATTTTTAAATTATTCATTTATCTTCGATTGTAATTACTAATGGGTAATAAAGTGCTGTTGTTGTTGTTGTTGTTGTCAAAATAGAGAGATGTGCGATGTTAGCTCAGTTGATAAGCCGATCTCGGACTGCTAACTTGAGGGTCCCAGGTTCGATTCTCGGCTTGGCATGGGGTTAAATATTTAGGTTACCTTTTTTGCCACACCGTCCTTCGACAGGGACATTAAGCTATTGGTCCCCCAGATGGATGAAGAGCCACTCTGTAGAAATGCTGTCTGGGTAATGCCATTATTATTATTATTATGATGATGATGATGATGATGATGATGAGAAGGTGTCTGATTGGGTTTCATCAATGAGGTGTCTGATTTGGTCAGTGAAGTAGTTCGGTTAGCAGAGTTTGTTCTGGTGCAGCCACAGGTGTGCTATGCTGCCTACACTTTTGGCTTAAAACATTGGTGGACATACTTTCTAAGAACATTGCCGGGTATCCAAGATCTACTAGAACCACTGGAGAATGCAATATCTCAAGTGCTTATTCCTGCGATAACGGAACACAAGTGTAATCAGTTGGATAGGGCCATCCTAGCACTTCCAGTCCACCTGGGAAGCCTGTGCCTTGAAAACCCAAGCTGTGAAGCAAGTTGTGAATATGCCTCATCAGTCAAAATGTCAATGCAGCTCACTGAGCACATCGTATCTCAAACAAACCAGCTGCCAGACGAGTCTCTTGTTAAGTGGGCTCAGCAGGCAGTCAAGAGCTAAAAAGCAGAGAAGCTCAAGGACACGGTAGAGAGGATAAGGGAGGTAGCACCACCAAAGACCAAGCAAGCACCAGACCTGGCAGGAGAGAAAGGGTCATCAGTGTGGCTGACAGTGCTTCCTATCCAAGAAATGGGCTTCAATCTGAATAAACAGGAGTTTTGTGATGCTATCAAACTATGCTATGACAGGCCAGTTGATGACATTCCCTCCATGTGCATATGTGGGGAAGTCTTCACGGTAGACCACGCCATGATATGTAAACGAGGTGGATTTGTCATTCAATGACATAGTGAGCTGGAGACCTAGAAACTGAACTTGTGAGTATGGTATGCAGCGATATTGAAATTGAACCCATTCTCCAAGACATCAGTGGAGAACAGTTGAACAGAGGAGCTAACAAAGCACAAGACGCAAGGTTGGATATTCATGCACGTGGTTTCTGGGAATGCCAACAATCAGCATTCTTTGATATTAGGGTCTGTCATCCAAAATGCTGAATTGTATAGGCACCTGGAGCCACAGCAAATGTACCGAATGCATGAAAATGAGAAGAAGCGCCAGTACTCAAGGAGGGTTCCTGACATTGAATATGGAACATTCATGCCCAGGGCTAGTATTTACCACAACCAGCGGAATGGGCCAAGAATGCTTGAGATATCACAGTCACCTCGAAGAGCTGATAGCCTTAAAGAAAGGGGAACAGTACACTAAGACGATCTCCTGGATCAGAGCAAAAATGTCGTTTGCAATATTGAGATCCACCCTCGTTTGTTTGAGAGAGTCTAGGACAATCAGGAGAATCCCTGTGATACCAGAATTGTGGACTTTCATATTGAAACTGTAGAGGGAGCCATTCACTAGTATTTCAGTAGTATTTTAATAGTATTATTACTATCATTAATTTATTACAGTGACTATTATTTATTATTATTATTATTATTATTGCTGTTATACTTTTCTATTAGTTTTTATAGATATATCACAACTCACTATTAGTAATAGACCCTTTTAAAAAATGTTTTTATAGCTTTTTAATCTGATGTTTAGCTGGCTCTTTTAAAATAATTACAAACTATTATCATGCTTTATAACATATGCAGCTACAGGATAGTATTCCTATGTTTGGTAGATTTTCATTTGAACCAAACCTTTTCATTTTACAGTAATCAAGCAACTTACATTGTAATCAGTATGAATAACGTTGTTTGCCACAGGATCCATCGTCATGCATTGTGGATCATTGGAGAATATTGCAGTACAAAGGAGGATATCATGGATGTATTCCTGGAGATCAAGAAAGGAATTGGAGAGGTACAGTGTGGCTGCCATGTACATGTTCAGCACTAAAACTGTGTGATCGAAGCTTTGAGCATATACATGTGTAAATAGTGGGGTGTTATAGTATCATAAATGATAATACAGTTGACTCCTGATAACTTCAACCTTCAAGGGAAATGGAAAAAGGTTCAAGTTGTTGAGATTGGAGTTATCGAGGGTAAAATTCTAAAGAAAATGGCCCAAAGAGAAAACAAAATTACCTCGAGTTAGCAGAGGTTTGAAATACTGTGGATTCAAGTTAATGGAAGTCAACTGTAATAATAATAACAATAATAATGATAATGGTAAAAGTAATAGTAATAATCCAAAGCATTACTCCATAGGTCTACATCTTCAAAAAATGGGGGAAAATGGTTTTGATGTTCAGAAGCATTGTTAAATTTTATTGATTTTTACATCTCAGGTGCCAGTTGTGGATGATGAACTGAGAAAAGCAGCAGGTGAACCAGCAGGTTAGTGCTTACATGAATTACAGGCTGTAGATTGTGTTTTTTGGCTATGTAGGTTCATTCGGCACTTTAAGACTTCAGGACACCAAAGTGGATGAGGACTTGATAAAACAGTAGGCTTGATTACACACTGTGCAATACATTACATGTGGAAATTTAACAAGCTGACCAAGCCTTATTTACATTTAAGAATAAGATTATAATGAGTAAAGTGAGAGTTTTTGAATTTACAGTAGACTTGAATGTTGATGACTAATATTGTCTCACTGTTAGTTCAGGTTTGAGGCTAAGGTACATGTTGTTCAGTAACAAACATATATTAAGCTACTAGAAATGAGCAGACAGAGTTTAGAGGCAGAAAAAAAGGAGAAAGCAAAATTTCAACCTGCATTTTTGCAACCATTACATTTGAAGCCCATAATATTGTATCAATCTCTGATGTACATGTAAAACTTGCACTTGTCAGTGATACACTTAACCTATCAAGATGGTGAAATGCCTGATTATTTTCCATTGAAATGTGATTTAAGCATTTCCGTGGAGTTGTGAAATGTAACTAACATTTCCTGTTTGCTTCCTTGATTTTAGTTAGTACCTCAAAATGATGTTGACAGTAATACCAGTAACTAGTATTTTTACTTCCTTTTTAAGTCTACAAGAAAAACTCCCACAAACCTTTGTGTTGTTTATAAACAATTAATAACCCCTTAGAACTTAGTTTTTGGATGTAACAATTTAGTTGCTTTTAAAACTGTTATGTAAGCCTTGTTTACCACAAGTACCAACAGATTATTTATAAATCTGTGGGATATTTTTGCTAGTTGTGACAGTTAAACACACTTTTATTATTTCCATTTTATTTTGGTTGAGCAACTTTTAAAATTAAAAAACTGACTGAAATGAATAGCTTTAAACAACCCTTAGCTCCACACTGGTACAGGTTTCGTACATTACCAAGGAATTCTTAATTTTCGTGATTTTCAAATGACGTAATTATATGTGAAGCCCTGGGGATCCTTTCAAGACATAATTCCTGAGAATAAAAATAGTTGAATGTAAATTTGATGCTAAATGCATAAAATACTTTCTTGGTTGGTTCAAAGATTGTTGAATACACCAGTTGTGGTGGATCTCAACTAAATTATTGCCTACTCTTTAGCTAGCAGAATACACAACTTATCCTGCTATTTTAAGCCAAGTTGTTGGCTATTTTGTACCATCCTTTCCCAGTGGCTGTGTGGCCGTTTTTCAGCCAATAAAGTCATTATGTTTGACCATTTATTAGTATAGAGCGTTTTCACTCAATCCCAAGAGACCCAAAGGCAGCCATGTTTGTGTACCAAATTAAAGAATTGGTGATTAAAAATGTATTGTTAAAGTCCTTTCAGTGACATCATACCACCTTTAACAATACGTTTTAAATCACCAATTTTTTAATTTGGTACACAAACATGGCTGCCTTTGGGTCTTTTGGGATTGAGTGAAAACGCTCTATAGTGCCATTCTCTTCCCACACATTATCAGTCGTCACTGAATTCACCTGATAAACTGTTCACCTTCTCGTAGACTCACCTGAAGCTCCAGCCACAACATCTGGAGGACAGCGTCTGGTCACTGCAGATGGTACCTATGCTACCCAGAGTGCCTTCAGTGTGGCCCAGACAGCTGGACTGGCCAAGGTGCAGGAAGAGAAGAGGTATGTTGTGTTGGAGCATTCCGATTCAATATTGCTGTAGTTGTTCACAAAAGAGAGGTAGTCATATATTTATATACCACATTTTAAAGAGTAGAATCCAGTGTTTAACATTTGGTATACATACAGTACAATGTACCACCGTCAAACATGGCAAAAGCTGGAACATTAAGTCAGTTACTCATACATGCATTACAGTGTTCATACAAATCTTGTAAAACATGAAAAGTCACATTATGGAACTTCAAAATACAGATCCTGAAAATGTGAAAACATAAATTTAATAGTCATGAAAAATTAGAACTGTATGTGATCATACAGTTTTGTGTTCCATCAATTTGAAGAAATCTCTGATTTTTGTTTCATTGGTTTTCCAAGTATGGTCATGGAAAGTCAATGAATTTGGATTTAAAATAGACAAACAAACCCTAGTACTACACTAACATGTAGCTTGTTTACCAAGATGAAATTAACTCTGATGTGAAATAAACACAGCAGTTAGTTTTTTTTATCAGAACCTAGTTTGTTTGTTTGTTGTTGTTGTTTGTTGAATTATGTTTTGCTTTATTTGAGTATAACTGGAGCAAAGGCTTGATGGCTCATCTGGTTTGTTGTGCAGGCCTCCATTGCGGCAGTACCTATTAGATGGAGAGTTCTTCGTTGGCTCAGCTATCGCCTGCACCCTCTCCAAGCTGGCCTTACGATACATTGACCTGGTAGCAGATCAGCAGAAACAAAATGTAAGTAAAGAGGAGGTCCATATTGGCAAGTAAGATGGTGTGGTAAATACAACAGTACAGAGAACCTGACACTGCATTTGTCACCATGTATAATACCATTCAGACTGCTTCAAGGTCTCAAATGTTTTATTGGAAGGACAGGGTGGGTGTTTTCTTGTGCAAATGAAGCTCTAATAAATACACTAGCTCGTCTATAGTTAAAAATTACATAGGGTTTATTTTTACACATAGTTTTATGAAATCATAGTTATCTGTCAAGTCTAAGAGAGTTGCCACCTCAAGTCTTGCTAAATACACTGTATGTGATTTATGTTACATGTAACTGTTTTGATAACACAAAGAATACCTGAAGAGAATGGTGGTTAACCATTGCCACTGATTGTAGATGATAAGGGGGTGTCCAGGAGGGTGTCCAGGGGGTGTCCAGGGGGGTGTCTTTGAACACTGAACTAAAACTAAGGTAATGTAAAGGAAAATTGAAATCTTGCTCTGTCACATGAGCCAAAATAAAAAATGCTGATCCCTAATGCGTCCTTTTAACTTGAGTTGCAATTGTGCAGTTGCACTTTGTTATGAAAACATCAAGAACATCACAGTTTAACTTAATTGCTAGTTTTTATATTATTTGGGTAATTGTATAGACAACAAAACACGTCTACACTCACATCAAGCAGTCTGCAAAGATGTGCAAATCTAACCAGCAGTATTATGTACATGAAGATAATTACTGTGTGGTTTGTTTGCAGACATTCTGTGCCAACTGTATGCTGATTATGTCCAGTATTCTGCACCTTGGAAAGTCAGGACTACCGAAAAAGGTCAGAAAACTGCATTAATTTTCATTGCCTGGTTACTTTATGAAAAAATGGTTGTTGTTTTCAGAAGTCCGTCGTTTTGTCAAGATTTTTTGAAGACATTCATTTCACATGTACAAGTTCTGTTCGTAATCGGACTACAGGTACTGCGAGGTAACCTGAACATCAAAGCCATCCGACAGATCTGTGAACGCATGTGCTGTTCAAATTGTTCATTAAAATCTTTTTTTTTCAGCTGCAGCTTCAGTTACACTGAAAGTTATTCAGCATTTTATCAGTGTTCAGATCTAGTACATATATGTACATATACAGTATGTGTAGCATAAAGTTGCAAGAAAAAACATATTGCTGCAAATGGGATTTGAATCAATGTCCTAGCTAATTACAATGTACTAGCTGGGTATGTTACCACTATGCTACCTTGACAACAATGCTGGCTGTACGTGTACATATTCAAATATAGATATAGATACATATATAGATACAGATATGGATATTGATAGATATAGATATAGATATAGATATGGATACAGAATCGACAAATACTCAGATTGAAAACACACAAGCTTGACCCCTGAAACAAATTTGTGTCTTACAGGATTTATGAATGTGAGTTTTGACGAACCTATGATCAGTTTTTTCCAAGTGGCATGTGTTTGCTTGCGAAGACAATGATGGTCAATGATTAAACACTTGATGCAGAACAACTGGCACTGTTTGATGATTACAGCAAAATATGAAAAACTTTCAAGTTTAAATTGCAGCACAAGGTCCTTGAATTTGTTGGAAAAGGTCCTTGAAAAGTCTTTGAATATTATGTTCAGTTAGGAGGGGGAACCCTGAAGGTGACTGGGAGATAAATAAACTTTAAGAAGGTTCCAACGCTAACTACTAAGAAGTTGCCAACTCAAATGTTGTTCTTTCCTGTTTTTATTACTTATCATCTCAAAAGCCCTTAGTTTCATAACCATACTAATAGCAATATCACGCTGGGGTCCAGTTCTTTTCTAAGGCTATTGCTCATGGCGTATTTCTTGGTATATTTACTACTTACCATATTTTAGAAAATCGTTATATCAAATTTGAAATTGACATCGACATTGTCCTGAAATCCTAAACCTGTTGCTTGTCATTTTATATTTTAAATATGAAAATGGACAGTTGTTTGGTGCAGCATCTTAAAGCCTAATACTGGGAAATGGACAGTTGTTTGGTGCAGCATCATAAAGCCTAATACCGGGAAATGGACAGTTGTTTGGTGCAGCATCTTAAAGCCTAATACTGGGAAATGGACAGTTGTTTGGTGCAGCATCATAAAGCCTAATACCGGGAAATGGACAGTTGTTTGGTGCAGCATCATAAAGCCTAATACTGGGAAATGGACAGTTGTTTGGTGCAGCATCTTAAAGCCTAATACTGGGAAATGTAAAGCAACAAATGTGACAAGGGCGACATTGTTTAGTTTAATTTATTTTGTTATTCTAGGTAATCACTGATGATGACGTTGACCGTATATCCTTGTGCGTGAGGGTGGTAGCCGAGAGGGCACCTCTGATGAAGAATATCTTTATCAATGAGTGTCGCAATGCTCTGTCTGCCATGTTGGAGGCCAGTAAGAAAGTGGAAGAAGAACAGAAGGCCAAGGTACAAGAGAATTTTACTATCTGCTCTTTTCTTAATACAGTAAATTGATTGTATGATCCTTGCAAATATTTGAATTTGGTTTTAGTTTTTCATGAATATTAATTTTTTAACATTTAGACTATGGTCCTAGATAGTCCTTGAAGAACACTGTAGTCTACAATCGCATTTTTGTTACTTTGGTGACTTCTTGATGAAGATGATGCTATCACAGATCAGGATAATAAAATTTTCTTCAAAAAGTAGGAATGAACAGCATGGAAAGCAATTATATCCTATCAAAATGTTACTTTACATATGAAAGCTTTATTTAAATTTGTTCGTATAGACAACTTCACATCAGACCAGAGTCTTTGGAGGAAAGTTCTTTAAATTCAATACCTGAAAAAGTGCATTGTGGTAATACTGGTCAAAACATGCTTGTTCTTTCTAAGTTGCCATCCCAATGTAAATTCACAAATAATGCAAAATTCTGTAACTGCACCAGTTGATCTCTTATTAAAACATTTTGGTACTGCTTTGATTAATGTTATGTTGTATGATTTTGTTCTTGCTTTTTTGCTTTTATCTTTGCTTGGTATTATGTTATCAGGACACGTCCTACCAAAGACACCATATACCAGAAACTTTGTACCACATCATTAGGCACTTCCCACACTAACTTTACATTAGACACTTCCCATACTAACTTTACATTAGACAATCCCTACACTAACTTTACATTAGGCACTTCCCACACTAACTGTACATTAGACACTTCCCACACTAACTTTACATTAGACACTTTCCACACTAACTTTAAATATTTCATTTGTTCATAAGAAGCACGTGGGCAAAAACAAATTCCAAAAACTGTGTTCTTTGAATTGTGTGAAGATTTTTCTTTGTTATTTTAAAAAAACCTGCGCTCAGGCCAAAGGCCAAGCGTGAGTCACGGGGGCAAATTCGCTTTACTGTTGGGAATTCAACTTACTTTTCTGTGCCTTCAATCATTCAATATTCCCGTGGACTAAAGTAAGTGCGCCTGTTGCATTTCATTCAAAAAAAGTCGCATAAAGTGACAAAGATGGTTACTGGAGATCAATCAAGTGAGTGGTAAACAAAACAGTCTCTGCCGTGTTTCCTTTGTTCTATACATACAATAAATGATAGTTTGGATACCAGTTCATTAACCCACCTGTGTATTAACTCTACCGTTCTGTGCCCTTTGTTCTATACATACAATACATGATAGTTTGTATACCAGTTCATTAACCCACCTGTGTATTAACTCTACCGTTCTGTTCCCTTCACTGCAGGTTGACGTGAGTAAGGTGGTGGCCATACAAGCCGATGACCCAATCTCCTTCTTGCAGCTTCTCTCCAAATCAGAGGCAGGCATTATGGAGGTCAGTAGGGTCAACTTCTGTTTCCTTCCTCGTACGTCAGTCAAATTTTACAGACATCGCACTGGCAAGATACTAACAATACGAGTTAATGCCAAAATATTATTTCTTAAAGGAATGGGTACTTCTTGATTCAGAAATTTAGCTTTAAAGAACACTAACAAAGTTTTCTGGTTTGACCATTGCGCAGGATCAGTTTGCTGTGAGCTTGTCACAAGCTGTTGGTGTAGGAAACAAGAAGGAGGACGATCTTAAGCACTCCAAACTGAACAAGGTGCTGTGGTTCGCAGTGTGTTGAATTTTAAAGCAAAGCAGTGTTAAAGGTGCTCTTTCATGGCCAAGTCAATGGATTTTTTTCAGAAATTAAATTTTTACGTTTTTTATCCAAAAAAACACCTCAATTCACCAGTCAGACAGTAATTAATCACTTCTACCAAGGTTTTATGCATTTTAAAGCAATTTATTAGATTGTGTTCCGGCCCGGAACACAAGATTTAACAACTATAATCCGATTTAATCGTCGCCAAAAACAGACCATCCGTAGCAATTACCTCTTGAAAAACTTAAATTGGTATCTGAACAATGCCTGTTAAGAGATATTTTAGCTTGAAACAGCTTTTTGTCAATAAATTCCTCAGCATGCGCAAAGCCGTGAAAGAACCCTCTTAAGTAAAATGAAGTAAAGTTAAAGTAAAGTGGAGTAGAGTAGAGTAGAGTGAAGTGAAGTGAGATAAAGTGAAATGAAGTTAAGTGAAGGTGATGGTGATGGTGACGTTACACGGTAGGATTTTTTGCGCAACAATGTTGCGTTAAAAATTGTAATGTGTGACATCACCTTTACACGCTACCAACTCCAACAAACTTCAGACAACAATGTTGTGAGTTTTTGAACACCATTCAAAAACTTGCAACACGTTGCCGTAACAAAATAGCGCTAAAAATCGTAATCATGCGCCATGTAACACGAACTCGATTGTTTTTGCAACAATGTTGCGCGAAAAATCGTCCTCCCGTTTAACATCACCTTGAGATAAAGTGAAGTGAAGTGAAGTGAAGTGGAGTGAAGTGGAGTGAAGTGAAGTGAAGTGAAGTGGAGTGAAGTGAAGTGAAGTGAAGTGAAGTGAAGTGGAATGAAGTGAAGTGAGATAAAGTGAAGTGAAGTGGAATGAAGTGAAGTGAGATGAATTGGAGTGGAGTGGAGTGGAGTGAAGTGAAGTGAAGTGGAGTGAAGTGAGATGAAGTGATGTGACGTGAAGTGAAGTGAAGTAAAGTGACGTGACGTGACGTGAAGTGAAGTGAAGTGAAGTGAAGACAAGACAAGACATATTTATTCAGGATATAATATATTACATATAGTTAATTACTATGCCCCTCACTAAAACACCAGGACTACCCTACTCTTTTTGAAAAGTGTGTGGCTGAGTTCTATTAAGTCCCTCGATGGCGAATGATGAACCATTATCAACATTTTGTGGCCAAATCAAACATATAATGTAGTTTGTGACGCAGCAAGTTAGGATAACTAGTAATAAAAAATTAATAACAAAAATGAAATTTTCTTCATTATGTGTGAACGATGCGAAATTTGGTAAACCAATAAAGTGGCGACAGGTTTCTTAATTTAAACAACTTGACATTGTCCATATTGAACAAGAAGGTTGCCCATGCTGGTATCGTGAACCATACACAGCAAAAACACTTGTTAAAATGAAACTCCGGGCAGAACTATACCTCCCATACTTTTTAAAGTGTAAACAAAATCATCAAATGTTTAATAATTGCACTAATTTAAAAATGGCTCAAACTATCAGTTTTAGGAATTTATTTCCAGAGCCAGTGATCGATTGTGGTAGTCGCTTCCGTAACGAGTCACGTGTGGCTTCGACTATAGCCACATGCAACGAAGAACTATAACAAAATGAGCCCAAGAAATGGACATCTATAACCTGAATATGCAATAAAAGTATTTTTTTCACTGGACGTCGGCCTCTTGTTGTTGTAACTTTGGGGAGTAGTGTTAGTCCTACTATTACGACTGCATATCTACCACCTCTATCTGTCAAAACAATTCTTTTTTGTTATTAAACCTGCTTATCAGCTCTTTGTGATGTTCGTGAACAGTTATGCACAGGTACTGTAAGTAAATAGAACTGCTTAAGACGTAGAGGAAATTAAATTAAACAAATGGAATTCAAGGGTTCTTGTTTTCCATCCATTCTAAACCCTTCTTGTTTTCCATCCATTCTAAACCCTTCTTGTTTTCCATCCATTCTAAATCCGTTATCTTTCTTCAGGTTCACCAGCTGACCGGATTCTCGGACCCAGTCTACGCCGAGGCATACGTGAATGTGAACCAGTACGACATTGTGCTTGACGTGCTGATCGTTAACCAGACCACGGACACTCTGCAGAACGTCACCTTGGAACTTGCTACTCTAGGTAAGCGGATCCATCCTCAGATACTCTGCTTTTGTGGTCTGTTGTGAGGGATAACTTGCGGACTGAGGGAAAAGTTTAAAATTTAAGCTTTTGAAAGCAAGGGTGAAATTGGTCGAGAATCGAGTGTTGAGAGTTGGACGAGAGTTTTATTCAGCTCTCTCGTGTGTGCAGTCAAACTGGAATGACAGTTGGGTGAGAACCAAGTGGGTCAACTCCGCTCATGTGTGCGGTCAAATTGGAATGACAGTTGGGTGAGAACCAAGTGGTGTCAACTCTGCTCATGTGTGCGGTCAAATAAGAATAAGAGTCGATAGGAATCGCATCTACTACCCAGGCTCATTGTTTATTTCAATATCTTTGCATTCTCACATGAAATATGTGGCCAAGAATCAGACTCCAGCTTAGGATACGAATTGACGCATTGGCATTGGAAATGAGATAATTACCAAGAATTTTGGTATTCTTATTTACCAGGTGATCTGAAACTTGTTGAGAAGCCCCAGCCCATTCTTCTGGGACCAAACGACTTCTCCAATATCAAGGTAAGTCTGGCACCACAAGGGAATCGCCATGCTGTTTAAGGTATCCAGGCTTTTAATAGGACACTGGAAGGCTGTTATTTTTTAAATATATTTTACTTTCTTTTTCGCAGAACTTTCGGAGTCCGCGCGGCTTTAGTAATTGCCCACGTTGTATGTTGACAGCGGTTTCTCGTTGTGCGCCTCCATCGTAGGCTCTGTAAAACGCGGGAACTAGGAGGCTCGCTGATTGGATGATATATAGACAATAGCAAACATCAGTTGATGAGAAAGCGCTGATTAATGAACTGTCCCGACAGAACAAAGTTTTCTTATCAGTGTGTGCAATTTGCAAATCGTTAGAGCAAGCGTCTTAATTCCTGAATTTGCTCTGATGAAGGACGGATCCCTCAAGACGTCAGCTTGATATTCAACCTTGCGACAAAAACAACCCTTTTTGATTAAACCGAATATTTAATTCGTCGGCTTGTTTTCAACGTCGGAATTTAGAATGCTTAAGAAAATGAAGTTGAGAAATTAGGGACCAGTCGTTACTTATGACTGGGGTTGGGACTATTAAAAGAGAAATTATTTTGCTTCCAAAGATCTTTGATCCAGCCTGGTTTGGAGGCTTTTCTCAGTACAGACAGCAGTTGAAAAACCCGCCTACATGTAAAACTGGCCAAAAAATTTTTCCCACACCAATTTCTCTTCAACCCCAACCCCGTCCATAAACTATTACCGGTCTCTTAATACAATATTTTTGGACTCAGTTACTGAAGTTCTCAAAATGTGGAGCTGTTCTTCCAAGAGTACGAGAGTAGAATTCTACTTTAGTGTACTAATGAATGGTGGATCTTATCTGGATTACGGAATTTCTGGCGGAAAAATTACGGGTTTGGTATATATAAATAGAAGTCTGTTCAATATTATGTGGTGTATGTGTTAAAAAAATTATTTGCACGGTTACTCTGTATTGTTTTGTTTACTGGACAACACCAGTTGTGTCTATGAATATACTCACCATCCCTAATTGTAACCTTCCCAGGCGAGTGTAAAGGTTGCGTCAACAGAAAATGGAATCATTTTTGGAAATATTGGTAAGCTTTTTCTGCATTGATTGTGAACGAGTTGCTTAATTTCAACGATAAATTTCTTAGTTAAATAACCGTAGATTTGTTTGACTACTTGCAAGTACATTAAGTACATTATTCTTTTACTGGATTAAGATTTTGAATAATAGGTTACCGTGTGCAACCTTGACTTTGTCTCCCTCATTGTTTACATCCTGCTTCATTAGCATACGACTTTACGTAGAGAAGGAATCATGCTAGATAAGAATTGAGTTCAAAACGTTAAAAACTTGTCAAACGTACTAATCGACGAAATTTTCAGCTTTGTGCATGCGGTTTCTGAACAGACATCGATTTTTACTGAAAAACGCGAAATGAGCTTGTTGGCAAAATCGTCAATGAACTAACATTCTTCGTAAAACGTCGACACTTTGAACACGTTCGCACAAAGAATATTCAACACAGCGAACTCATATTTACTGACGATGCTTATTTTGCAAAGCCCTTTCAATATTTTGAGCTGATGTTTTTGTAGCTCGTTTGGAAACTGGGACATGTATGCTAACGAGGCAATGAATGTAAGCAAAGATTCGCCGATAAGATTTTCCTCTGTTGTTGTTTCAGTCTACGAAGTGTCCGGTGGCACCGGAGAACGTAACTGTGTTGTGTTGAATGACATACACATTGACATCATGGACTACATTGTGCCGGCAACCTGCACGGACTCCGAGTTCAGACAGATGTGGGCCGAGTTTGAGTGGGAAAACAAAGTGAGTTTATTGTTCCTTGGCCACCGTTTTAATCCATAACTTGCTAGAAGCACAGTCCAGGGACCCGCAACTCGGCTGTCGATCCGTGCTAATCTAGTATTTGGCATGTTACATTAAATTTCTGAACCTCTGTTTAACTGGTCAATTTTTGAAGAAGTGTTGTTATAAAAACAATTTACTTACCCAATTAACTAAACCATAATAACCTCTGTTATGCAGCATTCAAATCAATCACTAAATATGGTTATATTAAACTTTCTCCGCTTGAATAAGTTTGGAACTGTCACGTGTTAATCAGTTCAGTAAAAAGCTTTTGAATGTTGCAACAACAAAGTGATTCGTCTATTTCGGGTTTAAAGCCAGTCTGTGTGCTTAAACTGTCAAAATGTTTTTCAATCACGATTATTTTAAACGTTTTTAGCAAGTAGTATGAATGCGGTATAAGTCAGACTCGAGGAAACAAGAATCCAATAATGAATGATGATAATGATGATGATGATGATCGTGCATATCATCCTCGATTGCCACCCAAATCCGTTTTTGAAGAACCAGCCCTTTCCAATCAATATCTTATCATATCCATAACTGACTACTGATTTACAGTCCTGTTAAGTCAAAGAGCAAAACTTTATAAGAGTCAAATATAATATTTGTGATGAATAAATCTGTTGTGTAATGGTCTTTCTGTTTATGCAGTGATAACGGCATTCACTTGTGGTTGCAGGTAACTGTTAACACCAACATTTCCGGTCTGAGGGAATTCCTGAACCACATCGTGTCCTGTACCAACATGAAGTGTCTTACCCCGGAGAAGGTCAGTGTTCAGTTTTCTTGGCTTTAGCTCTTTAACTGACCGAGATCAAGTGCTACGAGGTTGCGAAGTAATTGTGAGCATCACGCTGAAATGGAAATAAATGCTTCTTCCAGAAGATTATAAGTGCTAGAACTATGAAGCATAGCTCTTAAAGTGAATAAAGTGAAAAGACACTAGAAGTTAAACACTAATCAGTTTAAAGTTACCCTCGTAATAGTATTATTTTCTCTCTTCTGTCAAAGCTTCTTACATTGTCGAATAACTTTTATTATTTTATGATATTTTGGCAAGAAGAAGCCACATTTTGTTTGATGAAAGTGCGCATACAACTACTAAACTTGGCTATTATTTTCTGAGGAAGATTTAACAACCTTTAAATTTGGTGATTTTTCTTATACAGGAATAATTTCTCTCAAAATAAAAATAATAGTAAACCACCCAAAAACGAATCCCTGTTGGTTAAATGACACTTACTCATTTTTGCGAGTACACGATTTGGCTATTTTTGGCCAATTGCTAATTCTAATAAGACTCCACTCCACTAGTGTGCGCTTTTTCAAGGTTATGGCTAATGAGAACAAGTTTGTGGTACGCATGCCTGCATGTCCAAAACGTTTGTCTTGGTGACTGTTTTGTGTTTGGGAATACTGAACCGTGTAATAATTGCCTTTTTTCTATGTCCGGCCGTCCTTCTCTCCCACCTCATCAGCTGGACTTGGAAAAAGAGATGGTTAGTGAGTCACACCCACTTCGCCTTCCTCCTTGCTTGTTTTTTCCTGTTTCGTTCTTCCGTAGTTTCTTTCATTCGCAAATAATTTTAATATACATGTAGATGCTTTTATTTTTATTGTATTGAGAAAAAACGAAAATTTTGAGAAAATCGTTAGAAATCAAAGTTCTCACTGGTAAGGATACGGAAAATACCCAACTATGGTCCTGGATGAAGTTTGTATGAATTTTACGAGTATAGCGTCGTTCACAATAAAGTTTGGTTCACACTTGTGAAATATTTTAATATTTATTTAATTCTTATTAAAATAAGAATGCGCACAAAAACAAGCACAGAAATCCCAGTGTGAACATGCATGAAATAAGCACAAGAACAAACACAAGAAAAAGAAACATTTTCCTTTTTCATGAGCTTGTACTTTTCCTTATCTTTCTTGACATCCGTGAAACAAGCATTAGTGGCCAACTCGACCTGTCGTCACCATTCCTCCCCGCGCACAGGCGTTATTTCTGAGCATGCGTATGCTCATTTTTCTTGTGCTTATTTCGCGAGTGTAAACAACTATTGGTTATACTTGTTCTTAATCTTACTTCATTAGTGTGAACAAGACTTTATGACAAAATTATTTCACAGTTTTAAAATGCACGATCCCACAAACTAAATCTACTGTAAACCATTTGGAAATGACCTTGTCTTTCCGTAAAAACGTAGATCTTTTCTCTATCAACTGCAATACAGCTCAATTGTTGAGACGCGATTGTAATGTTTTTCCCCAAGGCTTTATCCGGCGAGTGTGGCTTCCTTGCGGCAAACCTATACGCTCGCAGCATATTCGGGGAGGACGCATTGGCAAACCTCAGCATCGAGAAACCATTTGACAAACCCGATTCTCCAGTGATTGGACACGTGCGCATACGAGCCAAGAGTCAGGTATGGTTTGCTTGGAGAGGGGGTGTGTGTGATCTGCCCTTTGTAATCACCAGTTATACATAGTTGGCGAGAGAAGTGTGATCTGTTCTTTATAGTCACCCGTTATACATAGTTAGCGAGAGAAGTGTGTGATCTGTTCTTTATAGTCACCCGTTATACATAGTTAGCGAGAGAAGTGTGTGATCTGTTCTTTATAGTCACCAGTTATACATAGTTGGCGAGAGAAGTGTGTGATCTGTTCTTTATAGTCACCAGTTATACATAGTTGGCGAGAGAAGTGTGTGATGTTCTTTATAGTCACCAGTTATACATAGTTGGCGAGAGAAGTGTGTGATCTGTTCTTTATAGTACCCAGTTATACATAGTTGGCGAGAGAAGTGCGTGATCTGTTCTTTATAGTCACCAGTTATACATAGTTGGCGAGAGAAGTGTACGATCTGCCCTTTGCAGTCAACAGTTATACATAGTTGGCGAGAGAAGTGTGTGATCTGCCCTTTGCAGTCAACAGTTATGGTCAGTGTGGGGCCGGGGTTGTGATAAACCTGGGTAGTCACTGTTTATAATAGTTAGGGGGTTTTGGGGGGAGGGGCGGGGGATTAGGGGTCCTCGCGAAAGACCACTTTAACAGTACAGAATTGTGTATTGGCGTGTTACCAAATATGTTTGAACAAGAAAGCTCTGCATGTTTTGAACTTAGCGGATATCTCTGATAAGCGGCGGCGAAGCTAAGACAACAAGAGTCGTACGCCATCAGTTCAAGTGGCTGCTGTGGCGCAATTAAATGACATCAATCTTGAAAATGGCATGTTATCGCCATTGAAAATAAAATCGGTTGTGCTCTCAGATAACCCCTCAGGTTTTTAAATTGCTTTATGTATTTGTTGGAAACAGATCCGCAAGGAATAGAGGTAAAACTGTTTTAGTAAGACTTAACGCATATTCATAAGTCCATTTATAGTTGATAACTACTTTTCTGCATTGTGTTTCTTTTCTCGCTGTTTACGTTGGCGGAACATTCACTCCAAATTTAATTAATTTATTGGTGTCCGCGTGTAACATCTGTATTGTTTCAACAGCCGTTTCCTAAATTGGTGTTGCTTTTTTTATCACCTTCTGCTCCAGGGTATGGCTCTCAGCTTAGGAGACAAGATCAACCTCTCCCAGAAGAAATCAGCTTCCAAGTAGCTTGCCTAAACTCCACAAGAGCATTCCTCATAAGCCGCCTTGAGCCATAGAAAAGAAAACTCCTCGGAGATTTTAGGAAACCAATAAAAACGAACAGTAAATCCTCTTTTGTAGGTTATAACAGTGACAAGATTAAAATTGAAGCAAAACTTCAGTGTAGTTTATTTTCTTGTCACTAGCAAACTCTCCATGTCCAGCCGCAGTAAATTATAAATTCACACGTCTCTGTTGTGTTTATAATTGCACAGTTTTCAGACTCATTTGTTTCATAATGTAACTGCTGTTCTTAGTTTTGC
>JANRMR010221358.1:0-17601 GCA_025434825.1 Bergia sp. 'catenularis'
GGAGGTGAGGAACTGAATATAGCAAATTAGGCTTTTGAAAGGAAAATATTTTGTCTTTTACGCGTCCAAATATTTTGGGGGAGGCTATCCGAACTTCCTATTCTTATGGCCAGCGTAACAAATAGTTAAATACTGTTGCATCACTCTATTACAATAGCAGAGTGGACGCCCGCCGAGGTTTTTAAGCAAGAGCAATTTATATTGAAGTTATCTTTACATCTGGACACTTTGTTTTCAATACCCTAAGATAAATTTTGGAATTTATTTGTAATTAAAGTTTTCATTGCATGATCAAGGAAAATATTATTGTTTTCTTGTCAACGTTTTTATAAAGGAGTTCGCTGAACAACTATATACGATTCAGTGGCAGACAGCTACAGCGGCATGGTCACGAAACGTTGTTTTAACATGTTTAAAAACGTTCTCATCGGAATTGTACAAGAAAGTGATTTCATGTAATGTAATGTGCTTCATATTTTAAAACTCCAAAATCATTTCTAGAATCCTTGTACCAGATGGGTTTTAGGACGTATAGAAACAGACCAAAGCCGACTTTTCGATTGAAGACGACAGCTTTGTTTCATTGATGGCCTGTATTTTTATATCAAAGAAACATTTTTAAAAACGACTACATTGTATTAGTATGTACAATTACATTGCTGTTTAATGTTCTCAAGTTCTGCCAGCGCTGGTTAAAGCTTTGAAAAGTTGGAAAATTTTTACACCACCGAAAGCTCTGTTTTTCTCTTCAAGGAATGTGGAGCTATCATCATAAATTCGCCGTAATCGTTAATCACACTGCATAAAAATATTTAACGTTGTTTCCTTTTACAGTACTCACCGGACAAAACAGTATCTACTCACTTCGTTGCCAGTCAGCCAACATACGCGAACTAACTAACATTTCTGATATTATACCTGAAAAATATCACCACAAGGTAGTTTAACAAATCATTCTTCATTTCATGTTTTACATTTTTCTGATGAAATTTTAGTAAATGTAAAACACAAGTTTAATGCAACGGTATTTCGAAAGTGTAACGGCATTTCCAGTCTGGAAGACAATGGCACAATCAACTCAAACAGAGATAAACAGAATATACAGTGTTTAAACGAACAGGGTCGTTTTCCTTAATGCGCCATCTTCGATAAAACAAACATGGTAACCCCCCTAGCTTAAGTGGCCCATCCAGAATACAAAAATACTAAAACCCAATATTACTGCTAGCTTAATAAACATTCCTCGTTCCATGTTTTATATTTTTCTGTTGAAACTTTAGTAATTGTAAAACAAGAATTTAATGTTATGAAAAGGCATTTCGAAAGAGTAACGGTATTTCCAGACTGGAAAGCAATGGCACAATCAACTCGAACATTTGAAAATGAAAAACAGTTTAAAGGGATTTTTTTTATGCTGATACGTTTTTTAGAGATAGTAAATGTCTTTTCTTTTTTTTTCTCTGCTGTGTGTGTTCAGGGGTTTAAGTTGGTATATTGTATAGGTATTAGTAGTTTTTTCATGATCTCTTGTGATATACGTTCATCTAAAGATAAAGGAGTAGCATGCATTAAGTTGTTTAAAGAAAGCGTTGTTACTGAAAGGAAACTTTAACCCACTTATGAACAATGAGAAAGAATGATAAATGTCTTTTAATTAAGACACTAACTTCGACCCACGGAGAGCATCGCTCACTCATGACTAACTGGTTCCACTTGATAACTGCATTTCATAACTTGCGCTGTCATCGTTAGCCAATCGTCTTATTTTTAAACCTAACATTCCAATACACCTTTAACGAGTTAATCTTTTATAATAGTGAAGAAAACAGATCTTAAAGGCGACGAATCATTCTTTGGTAGGACTCAGTGAAAAGCTACGCATAGCTGGTGTATTTCTTTTTTGTGCAAATCCTTATGAGTATAGATGCCACCAATGTTCATTCGAACAATGTTTCACTCATGGGGACCAAGAGAGTAAATCTAATGATTAATGACCAGTGTTCTGGAAAGATAACTCAATACTTAATAAGCAATCTGTTATTTGAATAGCGTCGGGCACAAAGCGAAACTAAGTTACCCTGACAATTAATGGTACCATGGATGAAAGGACCCGCAGTTGCTAAGTTTAGACTGCTGTAGGTAAATAATTTTATTAATGAATTCTAAAGAGGTCTAAAGTGCTTTTTATTTCAAAATAATGCACAATCACCCACTGATCCAGACGTCATGCGACAGTATTGGTTCACACACGAATCATCTCACGTAACCCGTAAGCACGCAACTTGTTGGTCCACAATTTAATACTGGTCACTTGTAGTTGTAAGTTGTACGAGTTGGTGTGCTGCAGGAAACGAGTATATATTATCTCAATGGTATAAACACACTTATACTCGTAATAGTTGCAGACTTTAGTCTTAAAGCGCGATCCACACTACGTCTGTCACCAAACGTGCAAGACTGCATGATGTGCGTATGGCTCAAGTTGGACAACGCGAGGAAAAGAAAGAACAAAAAGAAAGAACAAAAAGGCCCAGCTAATTAGTCCGAACCACTTAACACAGGAAGTTTATAATTATTACAGAGGAGACAAGCTTGTTAATAAACTAAACACTATTAGCCTTTTATTCTGGCTTCAATATGCTCTTTCGTGTGTTTGTCGAAATCCCTGGGGTTGCTACAAACGAAGTACAAGACACAACAGCATATGCACACAAACTCTTCTTTCTAGTTACAGTGCAGAATGAAAGCATTATTTCAAACAGTGAAACACTCACTTTAGAATTAAATTAGTTGTGCAATTACGTTATTTTTAATAAGCGCTTCCATTTTCTAGTTTTAGAGTTGGCTGGGCCGCTAAGAACAATTAACCAGGGGGGTATGCACCCTTATAATTTGCTTCAATTCCTGACCCTGTTTCAGATCCCAAGAATCGAATTCTGTCAACCCAATTTCAAATCAAAGTGAGGAAATCGATACCCCTTTTCAGACCAAATCTTGAAATAATTAACTGAGAAATGTATGGTCCACAGATTGTCCTCGAAAGCCAAACGTTTTTCAAAACTAATTTCAGGAAAATTAGTATCCTACTCCAAACCAAACTGGCCCAAAAACCACACCCTTATAAGGGCGGTACATAACCCTTTAGTCAGTTTAGTGGAGTATCGAAATATACCCCTACCCCCCTCCCCTCCACTCCACAACTCCCGGGACAATTAATGAGTGCAAAGTCTGTTGCTCTACAGACTACACAACTGAGCCGAAATGTTATCTCACAAGAAAATAGTTAAAACCTTGCGTGACAACGTTCGGCATTCATTTGCCGAATTTAAATCATTAGTGCACTTATATTTTCTAGCAGTTAACTACCTTTACAACACCGATAACACTAACATATGCCTTATTAATATTGCCATCTATCGATAGGCGTTTCAAAACGTTTGTCGAAAAATGCCTACACACCAAAAAATAAGATCAAGAATGCTTCACCGTGTTTCCTTAGATGAGAGACAAAAAGCGTATAATTCCAGTTAATTACAGTAACAAAACTGTGTTATGATCTTCTCATTGCTTTGATCGCGTGTGATAACCTAAACAGTTTTGTCATGTAAGGATACCAGAATTTTAATTATTACTACTTTTGGTTTTAAAATCGAAAAACTACAAGGAGAAGGGCATTAACCAAAATTTTGGAGATGGGGTTACCATAGCAGGCCAACGTCAACACAGATAATTAATGAGTACGAAAAAATGTCGTGAAGAGCTTGATGAAGATTGAGCTCGAAATTGAGTTAATTACAAAAGCAAATAAAAACAAACATGCTTTTCCTGTAGCTGATTCAAAGATTGTTTTCGTATGAGCACCTTAAATTTAATCTACTATAACTATTTTTCAGACGGCTTAAAACTATCTAAATTTTTGAATGAAAAAAAAATCTAACCCAGTTTTGAAGATATAAATATATTAATTCTATTACGCGTGAATTCATATAATATTCATATTCATATCGCACAGGATTTCGGATTTAAAAGAGGTATAGCCAAGCAACAAACTGTGAACTGACTTGTTTATAGCCATTTATTATGACTGTGCATCCGTTTGAAGGCGAAACTCAGGAAGAGAGGTCACTGGTTTTGATTCAATGTATAGCAAAAGTCAAGTGGCAAATTGTATATTATAATGAGGGCAAGGAGGAGACTATTTTCCCCTGCAGAGATATTCTTTATCGTCTGAACTTTAACTCGACTATAATTAGACTCTTTAAACCTCCCTTTCTTATAGATTCATTTTTCGTTTCCATCTGGCATGGAACGTAATATGATCGTCAGATATAAAAGCCAAAAGGCCTGATAAAATATTTCATATCAGACTTTGATTTCGGGCCTGGAATTTCACCGTACGTGACGTTCGAACCGATCCATTTACGTATATTGGCAAATTTTCTTTCTCTGACGTCATTTGTGGTAGATATTGCCTTTGATTACATGTAGGTTAGGAGATGACAATTCAGTATATTAAAGTATGTCGAATGCTGGTATTGTAGCGACCGGCTTTTTAATAAAACGTGAACTCAGTTCATTATAATATTCCCAAAATATAAAGCAATATTTTAAAAAAGGGTTTTTACTGTCTTATGAAAATTCTTAAATTTTATAAAAAACATATGTATACAGAAGCTAAATGCAAGTCACAATGACCACATGCACAACGTGTTATATCTGTGTATCCAAACAACGTTAGTAGTTATACAGTCACAGATCTCTACTGGAAAAATAGATATATACAAAATAGTACAAACTTTGAAATCAATTAAACTTAAGGGGTGAACACCGCCACGCAGTTCATTATCTGGAACTAAAATTAGTACGAAACGGAATATAAAGAACAAAAGAATTGTGTTCAATCATGATTACTGCACGCTTAAACCGTGTTGCCAACTCAATAGAATATGAGATTCGTTGCAAAGCTCAAAACTGTCTCTGATATCTCGTTAACGGCCACGTGTCGAATAATTGTTTTAGCGGTCCGACTTTGAAATTTGCCCGTTCTTTATATATCTTTGAAATCAATCCTAACTTCAAGGTTAAATGCCGAAAATACTCAAATAACATTAGATTAAGAATCATATTTATTTTTATAAAGCTTTTCATCAAGGTAAATTTGCTGATGGAATGGTTACGATGTAAAATTGCTTGAAGTGTCTGAGACTTTTACAAATGTCTAAAATAATAGGTCAGATCAGAGATTTCAAGAAAGTTTCTGTAATTTATTTGTGACTTTATTTAAGTTTTGATGTTCAAAATGATACAAACATCCTCTGCTCGCACGGAACAAGCCTTTATGTCATGAAAATGGAGCCCAAACTGCCATTAACAAAAATCAAACTAAAAGTATATTATAGATTAATCCGTCTTTAATTCTTTGAAACCCCATTAGCAGCTGCTATAGTTACAAGCTTAATACCTCGCAAACATTTCTTAATATGACCTCATGCCAATAATGGGACTCACAAAGGCGGAAACTTGCCTTTAAGGACATATTTATTAGTTTAAAGTTGTTGCTTGACTCCTAAAGGTGAGATTCTGTTTTTTCATAATAACAAAAAGAAAAGAAGTGTTTTATTTAAGGAAAACAACCAATGAAAAAATGAATCCACTGAATTGAACAGTAAGCGAGTAGCAGTTAAGAGTAACCCCTTTTTCTCTTGGATATATTTCTGTCCCGAAAAACTACGAATATTGAATCTGCTTTAAATACTAAATTTTTTACTCTCTTAGTTTACAAGTGTGCAAGGTTTATTTCCTTTTCTAATTCTACGGTTCTGACAGGTTCAATATAAAGTCTTTTGCTTCTTTGTTCGGCATCGATTAGTTTTGAGAGAAGGACCTATGAGTATGACTATATATGTGCCACACGTGTCACACACTTTGGAGTACGTGCAAACAAAGGCTTAGTTGTCCTAGCAACAAGAAACTCTTAAGTGAGGCGTTGATTAATTCGATGCTATTTGAATGCAGAACTAATGACCGGTTTTCAGTGCTAATAAGAGCTAATGAGTTCTATTTGAAGAATAATGTCCTTATAAGTCAGCATTTTATGAACGTGACGCACATTTTCGATCAGCAAATATATGCAATTGTCGGTTATAACGGCCTTGTACAATTTCTGATGTATTAATTTATATTATGCTCTGATTTGACTTTTTTCTAGAGAAATCGAGGCATCGTTTTGCTCACAAAAGGGAGAACAATCTTTAGCGCCTTAATCTAAATCCTATTTGTCATTCATGAGCTCTATCACTCCCTGTTGATTTGCGTCGTATTTCTGGACATTGTATATTTTTTAATTTAGTTCGTTGCATGTACTAAAAGTTAAAATATTAGTACGAAAGATTGGTAATTCTGTAATATTTTGTATAAGTTTGCTCTAATTTTATAGGTATGATATTCAAAAAGATAAAGTTAGCTGAATCAAATTAACTCAAATATACAAACAGCGCGTTGTTGTGTGAATGACGGTCATTTAATGACTGTCAATCAACATTATCATGCTTTCTTTTGAGCTAAATACGTGGCCTGTCTTTCCTTCAGTGGCCATCATTAACGATAGCCTTCCATGAGCGGGTAATTAGTGTGTGAAGCCCTTATAAACAAACCAGCTAATTTCAATACAATATCAGCATGTTCTAAATATTGCTCCCAGATCGATGATTGGCTCTCCGAAGGTTATATAGATACGTTTAGCATAATCAGTCCATCCAGAGCTGTCAATAGATTATTACAGGACTAATAAGTATTTTCTTAATAGACTGTCAGATGGTGCCTTCGATGCATAGTTCAGTTCCCTTGACGGTGAGCAGACGTACTCAGAAAATGAACTCTTCAGCGAAAAAGAACCTTATGGTAAAAGAAGACATCGAGTCTTCAGACTTCGAATACGAAAGCAAAATGCCTTCAGCCCAGCATTCAATAGAAGCAATTTTGGGAAGAAAACAGGCGAGAAAATATTCTGGCTCAACAGATTCTGGCTCGGAGTCTAACGATGGCTCAGAAAGCGACTTGCTGGAGAGTGGTAAGTTTTTGAATCTCCACTTTTGTCTCTTCGTTTTGCTAACTCCATGTTGTGTCTCTCTCTGTTGTCCATGAGTGTGTGTGTGTGTGTACTTTGCTAATTATCTCCTGTGGCACGCAGATAAAGAAATTGATGGGGGATCGAAGCAAAAACATCGAAGAAATCGAACCACTTTTACCACTTACCAACTGCATGAACTGGAGCGAGCCTTCGAAAAGTCACACTACCCCGATGTTTATACCAGAGAAGAACTGGCCATGAAAATCGACCTTCCCGAAGTACGAGTTCAGGTACGAAATATTCAGTGTTAACACCATTCTTTATTTTAATTTCTATTATTCCGCTTAATGGAAGTTTATTGCTCTAATCGGAATTCCCTTGTCTTGCTGTGATGAAAGATAAGGTCTTTGTAGGCAAACACTAACAAAGTGTAAAGCAAATACTATGAAAATATATTAAGAGTTACACATTTTCGATTAACAATGCTAAATATCTGCCATGGCTCGTTGTGGTGAATTTGACAATGTAAACAAGAAATGTTTATCCCGAAGGTGTTTATTTAAGCTGTATCGGAGACAAAGCTCCAAAACTGATTCAACAACCACCTGCCGCTTTCACGGTGGTCGTATATGGGCAAATCGATCGTAAGTGGCGCATACTTGAGCCTGTAAAACTCCGTTTATGGTTCATTACTTTTCGTTGAAATGCTTTTCTTCTTTCTAACAAGTTTAGAGTAAAAATGATTGCTTGCACGCGCTTTTCAGTGTGTACTGAAAAGACCTGGGTAAAATTGTGAACGTATGGACACGACTCGTTCAAGTCAAGATATCGTGCAATTTCTTGTGGCTCCGCTCCAGTGCCGCGTGTAAATTACAAATTAGTTTATTTTCTGTTGCAAAAACTTGAATAATTATTACTCAGCATTTTTTTTTCAATTTGCGTCAATTTGTTTCAGCTCAGTTACGTAGCTACAAGGGATCCAAGTTAAAAATTTGTATCAATATCGAAGTATGTGTTTTAGAAGGATGATTTATCGTCTTTTGTGATTCGTTTAACAAATCCGTCATTTCGATTTGGGCCTAAAAAATCCTGATAATTTAACAACATAACTCACATGAGCAACATCCTAGACATCAATGATCGAGATTGAACAAAACTTGTACGTAAATTAATGTGTTTTGCTGCTGCTCTCAACGCAAAAAATGAAAATATCCCTTCAATCATCATCCTTAACTCGTGTGAAATGCACAGACTGATATTTCAGAAAAAAGAATTAAGAATAGCCCTGACAGAAGGACGTGAAAGAAAACCAATTAAACCTCACATCCGTAATAATTACTAAAGGCACTCCTAATACAAACTGTATTTTAAATCATAATATTCCCATTTCCTATGTTACCTTGTGAATGAACAAATCTAAATATGCCGATTTTAACTCAAAACAAACTCCTTGCTGCCATACTTTCTTCTCTCTCAAACCATGACAAACAACGTTTGACTCTTTTTGCGAGACAGTTTCTCAGGGTTTTTTTTTCTGCGTTATACTGGTTTGCTCTACTCGAATCGTATTATCTTTACTTCGGGAATCATAATATAAAAACTCGGCAATTTAAAACTAATACCATAAACCTAACTGAGCTTCTGCTTTGACTTGTGGTTAGTTGTTTAGCTGTTGGTTAATTGGAACATAATTTGCTCGTATACACACCAGTTTTATACCAATTTACGCTGTTTAGTTTGTTGGCTACAGTATGTAGATTTATGCTTGAAAGCTTGGTTCTGTGAAATTAGCACTCGATTAATTATTGTACTTCAAATTTCAAGATAATTTCTTTTTGACAAAACAGTGATGAGCAAACAAAGCATAGAATATGGACAATGTTTTCAATTTTTAATTCGATTCGGCTAAAATTCGAGCTGGCCTTATTAATCAGAAGTGTTGCTAGTTCGTTCTCACCCAAAATTACCATGCCGTAGTGTATGTAGATATTTCAAAATGGAAAATTTGTTGTCCATTTAAACAAACAGAGTTGTTTGGCCTATTACGACGAGATAAAAAAACATGAAAAACTTGCTGTTCAATAGCAGCAACTGAAATTAATTTACATCACATATAGAACTGTAGTGGATTATATTTAATTTATTATCGAAATTATTGTTCACAGGTGTTTTAGCAATTTCTTTTGGTTGCAAACATAATTAATATTGCGGTAATTCTGGGTAGACGACGTCTTCATTTTAAATACAATTCCCCTCTGTTATTCTGTCTTTATTAGACGTACGCCTGTCACCGACACATCGTTCAGTCCTAACTCCCAACCACCCAAATCCATAAATACACTATATTAGTGAAGGGATTGGTTCTGTCCAAACATACTTATTTACTAAGTTAAACTAAAGCGATTTATTAGTTTCATGTTGAATCACTTTGCTATTGCTAAATGGTTATCGACTCGGGTCTTCGACTTTTCAAAAATGTCTTGAAGTGATTAAAAGTCTTCACAATGCTGAAAGTGCTATCGTAGTTCTATAAGATATTTAAGAAAAAAGCGGTTTTTTCAGTATTGATGACTAGCATCTAAATGGATAATCTTTGTCACACAGGCAAACAACGCCAGAATAACAAGGTTTTGCTCCAACACAATCCCCATTCAAAAAAGCAAACTTTCGTGTCAATTTACTGACATGTCTGATCTATCGGCAGACACAACATTTTATAAAGCAACAAGAAAATAATCATTATTTATTTTTATTTTTGTCAGGTTTGGTTTCAAAACCGAAGAGCAAAATGGAGGCGTCAAGAAAAGATCGAAATGGCGTCGATGAATCTACAAGATCTGCCATCGCCAAGTACTCCCCGCTCTAACAAAGGAAGTTATACAGTTTTGGCAGATTTCTGGAAGAACTCGATGCCTTTGTCACCACCGTATATTAACTCGTTTTACCCAACATCTGAGCCCCCTACTCCTCCAGGATTTGGCTACTATCCAGCCTTTAACCCCATAAGCTTGGCCCCCCTGGCTGCCTTTGTACCAACCAACTGTACATCCGCAATGGCTGCACTCAGCGAGCGGATTGAGAGTAATCTTAATCCTGAAAACCGCTGTACAAGCATCGCTTCTCTTCGAATGAAAGCAAGAGAACATATGGATACTCTTGACAAAGACTGGCAAAGAACGACAGAAGTTTCCGATTAATAAGTAAAGCTATCTACAAGTGAAGGAATCATAATATGACATTTTAAAATACATAAAGATCTTTATGCTTTTCCTCCGTTACCATTCGCTGTGGTAACAGCAGCTTACTCTGTCAGTTCTGAGAGGTTTGGCATGAAAACTATTAGTAGTTTAAGAGCAATGACATGAATGACTTGACTTTGTTGATGAAGAAATTTAAAAGTTTCCATAGTAGTAAAAATCTTAGCTTGTGATTAATCAGATATAGTAATTTTTTGGGGGAGAGGGGCGAATTACGCACAGACTCTAAAAATTATTTCAGAAGCATTTGTTGGAATTGCTTTTATTAGTTCTCTTTTGATTACTACAGCTTGTGAGTAAATGTTGAAAACGATGGTTTAAATATTTATGTAATTTCGATCTGATACGTAATTCTTTGAAGAGACTACTCCAAGCGCCTGGGCAACTGTTTCAGTTCATTAACAATCTCCCTTTTGTTTTATAAATCTATGACAGACAAATTAAGTGGGTCACAAACTTGTTTTTGCTTGACTGCCTATTTTGTTCTATAAATTTGAATGTGTCAGTTCAAACAAAGCGTTGTGGACAAAACCTGATTTTTTATGAAAGCCTGGCAGAAAGTTAAAGTCAAATTGTATTTGTAATAATGAAATGACCGAGTTTTAAAACTAATTGTATGAGCAACATGTGGTATGAAACGTCAGTAATATTAAAGCTAATATATATGATAACTGGATGGAATAAGATCACTTTTCACTTGGCTTTTCCTAGCAAATTTCTTTTTCACCTGAATATGCTATTATATGTTTATGAGAAGATAATATTACTGAAGACATGGTTTTTTTTCTAAAACGTTCACATGAAAGAGCTCTTGTAACATATTGAAATCATAATATATTTAGATCACATTTGCACAAACATGTAGTGTTGTCTTCGGGATCAAGACAAACAAAATTCAGTTGTGTACAAATTGCTAAAATATTGACATTTTTAAAACAAAAGCTTGGAAGTATTACAACAAATAACATTTGATGTTTGGTACACCCTATATTGTTGTTCGATCCTTATCACTATATGGATGCAGGCACCCATATTTTCTGCTCCAATTGTAAATATTCATTGCAAACATTCTTGTAATTACTAGTCTTTAGATTTTACGTAATTTGATTGCGCTTGACCATTTATTAATAATTAGGACAAGGAATGCTACTTGTTTATTGTTCTGCCTTATGTGGCTCTCTTTTCAAACTCCAGTTCTAAAATTCAACCTTAATTTAAATTATAAGCAATTGTCTTAATGTTTTTGTATTTTTTGCATAGCTGGGTAAAAAATGACCCAATCCAAACAGTAAATGAACAATTGCTTTAGAATCTAAGATGTTTAATCTCAGAAAGAGTGCATACGTTATCCTTGTCACACAAACAGTTATTTGAGGTTTTCACAATCGTGCAGACCTGTCTCAACTTAAGTTGGTTGTTTCTATTGAGACTGACTGCGAATAAGCACAGCTTTGTCTCTTTTGCTGACTCAAAACATACGTAAGAAAAAGAGTATTCGCAATCGCATCTGTAAAGAGTTTTCATATCACGAAACGGTGAAATTATAGAGGCAATTAGCGCTGTGTAGGAAACAGAGTCTATGTGTATCGAATTTAGGTAAAGATCATCGAAACAACGCAAACCCATGTACAATGCCTTTTTATTTCATTTTGATTGACAATATAAACTTGTAAATAATTAGATATCGTGCCACAAAGTTATTCTGTACGAAGACTATACACTTTGTAATTAAGAACAAAGTATATAGCTGTAAAATGGTAAATTGAATTATGAAACAAATAAATTGTCTTTTAAACTGTTTACGTGTGCTTATGTTTAGACTTGAGACTAATATATTACACAAACTCCATCCCATTATCGATTTGATTTATCGGTGACATAAACTGCAGCCCACGCTTGCATTAGGCTTTTCAGAGATGTCTATAATGTTAACCAGATACAGTAGTGACACATGAAGTTTTGTTCAAACAAGTATAATTATATACATAAGTGTTCCCATAACTTCTTGAAAAAAAATTAGCCGACATTTAAAACACTTGTAGAGAATGCGACATATAAAATCGGCTTTGAAACCTACTTGTTTTGTAGAAAATTTGTGTTTTCTTCCTTTGAAGATGGGACAAAGTAATTTTACCCAGAGGGAAGAGGAAGTGCACGGTTCAGTTGATAACCATGAATGTTTCTTTGACAATAGTTCTTCCGTTGCGAGAGTATTTCTATAATGCATCAAAGTAAAGGCAGAGGTCGGTAACGAATGTTTCATAGTATACCAATCTCTGCACCCTTTCATGCTTACCAGCAAAATAATCTTGCAGACTGGCAAACTCATAGCAAGCACGTTCAGGCATAAGGGTATTAATTACTTATGTGAGATAAGGCTGAAGTGCTGAACTACATGGCTGACTGAAGTCGTTTAACCGCATGGGATTTCTAGACTCTAAATCTAATTTCTTATCTGCTCTTATTTTTAGGACTCATATAATTGCATTATTGCCTTTTGGCAGTCGTTTTCAAGTCATACCAAGTAAACTGCTTTAGTCTGCCTGTCTCTTTAATTATTTCCGGTTTGCTTTATGATCCATAAACTAAGCACGAAACACGGAGGAGAAAATGCAGCACAATTTGGTATATTCAAATGATTAACGGTGAGACCAATCTTGGTGAGCAGTGAACAAAGAGCTTAACCCCCTCTCAGATTTATTTTTGACAGATTTACTGTGAAAAGAAGTTCGTTCAGGTAGTCTTCATTTTTTTTTTCTAGTCTGTACACTCCTTGACAACAACGTGACATTATACTTTTAAATTTTAGTCACAAATGTGAACCAATATTAGACGTGACGGTGCACTGAGAAACGTTAATGTGTGACGTCAGCGATCAACTGATGGCGGCTCCATGGAGTTGAAATAAAAAATCGATCTGTCAATTTCCTTTGATTAGTCATTTCGCTTGACCTTCAGGTAAGACTCTATAACAAAATGTGTCGCATCGATGTTGTATTTTTATACCCAGTGCTTCTGAAAGGAAACGTTCAATAACCGTGTTATAAACGGCATACACTGAGCTAGAAAACTCTTCCCCCCCACTTCCCATTGGCCTTGTCATAGGCTGGACCATTTGTTAGTGCTTTTCTTGATAATTTAGTTGACGTCCAAGAAGTCAAGCCACTCAAGGTTATGTTTAACGACAATCAATTTTTTAAGTATCAGCGATTTAACAAGTTCTGTTTGTTCGTAACTAAAACTATTTCAGCATTCAGAGGAAGCAAATTTTACTAACAAGAGTCTCGAGAATGCTTTATAAAATATTAAATAGTAATATTCCATGAAATATCGTGATGTGTTGGTCCAGGGTTCCGGAACGGAAGAAGTAAAGGAGTTTCAAAGACTAGGTATACTCAATAATGTTGGACCGTACAACTTGAAATCCATATGGTGAACTCTTTGCTGACTGGCTTCGTTGTGATACATAGTTAACGTATGGGGTAGTTCTGGCAGTAGTAGTAGTAGTAATAGTAGTAGTAGTAATAATAATAATAATAGTAGTAGTAGTAGTAGTAGTAGTAGTAGTAGTAGTAGTAGTAGTAGTAGTAGTAGTAGTAGGATGGTTACTTAAATATAGTTTTGTTAGAATCTGCTTGTATTCAATGACCAATCAAAGAATGTTAGTGTTCTTGGTAACAGCTACCTAAATTTTAATGACGCGAAAAATTCTAACTTGGTAGAGTTTTCTATCTTGTTTATCTATAAAATATGTTAGCTATCTTTCATATATATATATATATGACATTGACACTGGCGATAATAGTGATACGAATACAAATACAATGCAATATAATGAAGCATGATGTAATGTGATGTTATGTAATGTAATGTAGTGTGACGTTATGTAATGAAACCTAACGTAACATAACTTTACGTAATGTAATGTAATGTAAAGTTATGTAATATAACGTAATATATAGATATTACATACTAAAAGCCAAAGCATATTTTCAAACTTTATTACGAAGTTGTCAAAATTGTATTTAGACTTTAAACATGCAAGACTTATTTGTCCAAAGTTTTTGTTATGTTCTTTTAAAGCTAAATCCTATTCAATAAGAAGTGACAATTCAAATAAATCAATAATAATCGAAATTATGGTGTTTAACAAATTTTGCTTTAGTTTCGTCTAACGAGAGATGTTTGCTGCTTTAATTCAACATCCGTTTCACTCCAATCTTGAACGTTCTAAATAGAGAAGCTCTTTGACTCTGCAGTTCTGTAAAAACGGATTTGTAGCTAGTCACTGCTACGGAAGGATGTTTGTGTACTTCTCATGAGTGTTTTCAAAATTTGCTATCAAGATAAGACGGCGACAAACAGTCATATACCTGTATTAGGTTTACATTCCATTGTGTTTTATCTCTAAAGGTTACATATAGCTCTCTTCTCCAAACATTTTTCTAAAAGTAGCTCGATCATACGAGGATAAAACTAACAAAGTTTCAATGCGTCAATTCTTGGTAACATTTTCATTACATAATTTTAAACAAAAACGTTTGTATTGGTTTTTGTTGCACAATGTAACAAATTTTCAATATCACAGCGGTAGATCTCTGCTCTCAGTGAAACATGCTCGGCAACCTAAACGATTAGTTTATCAAGGTTGTAAATGAATGCTGTGCTCATGTCGCTGTTTGCAGAAAAAGCCTGAAAAATAGTCATGTTCAGCCTCTTTGTTATTATAGTAGAATTCTGAACAAAAACTGGTGGTTTTTAGCTACCCATCTTATGTGAACAACTACACTTTTAGGGCAGAAAAATGAGCGAGTGCTTAGCGTGTCTGACTCGTCGTCGTGGGTTCGAACCCCGACCTGATCACTTTGTTATGTCCTTGAGCAAGGCATTTTACTCGACTTGCTCCGGTCGACTCAACTGTATAAATGAGTACCAGCATACCGGGGTAAAGTTTGGGAAAGAAGAAGCACATTTCCCTACCCTTGCGGTAGTAGCTAAAGAAAAAGGAATCTTCGGGTCGCCTTCGATTGCGGTCGACCACTTTACTTTTTTGCTTTACAGATAGCAACGTAGCTTATGGTTGTGGTAGCCGAGCTGGACGGCTGCTTTGGCAATTTTCCGAGAGATGTACTTGTAGTTGGTTCGCCTCCTGGCACTTGCACTACACTGTATTGGTTTCTGCGCCTCTTTCGAGTTGTGGCTATCATTTGAAACTGTTGTATAGGATCTGCGCGGCCCCTCAAATCTGATATTTCGACTAAGTGCAACCGATAACGGATGCTTTGAATGCTAGTCCACATGTGTCGTTCAGGCTGTATCACCCATAACAACCTTAAAAGTAGTGCTTACCATGAATAAAAAACCAATCATAAATTTAATATAATATTCATGAGTGTTATACCATTACCTGAGAAATTTCTGCAATTTGATTGGTTGAGAGCAGTGGTATTTCAGCGTAATTTCGAAATACCTACATGCGAAAATTACAAACCCATTCAAATGTGCGAGACGAAATAAACAGGTGCTGTTGCAGAAATTTCTCAGGTATTAGTATAAACAAATAATAGCATGATTTGTACGTGGTATTTGGCATAAATATCACTCATGATATTTCAAAGTTGTTCCAAATTTCACCCGCCTAACGGCTCGTGAAATTACGTAGAACAATTTGAAATATCACTCGTGGTATTTATGCCAAATACCAGTACAAATCATGCTATTACCTATACTAATACTAACTTTAAATGTAATACCAACCATAAATGTAATTACAATCATAAATACACAGTTGTTCAAACAACGGTGCCCCTCCCTACCTGTCTGGCCGAAAATATTGCAAAGTTTGTAATTCTCACAATATCTCAACCAGTCAGGCTACCACTAACCACCTCTCTACTGATGTTTTTGGAGCATCTGTACCGTAGCACTTTATTTATATCAGTTTGTCCTTTTAATTGTTAGACCTCCTTTTTAACTTTAAAAAAAAAATGATAATTGTGATTTTGGTGAGAGTCGGGAATAAATTAAAGACTTATTGAGATGTTTGGAGTGAGGATGGGGGTGAAATGCAATTTTGATCTTTGTAACATTTTAAATGATTACCATTGTTTGTAATACCTTTTAAATATTGTTGTATTTTATTTAAGGGTTATTTCAAATTATCCTTGCGATAGCCAGCCTTAGTGTCATCCTTTTAAAATAAAGTTTTCATCAAAATTATCATCAAATGTAAGAATAACCAAAACCTTTATACCAGTCATAAATGTAATATTTTAAAACCTTAAAAGAAAACCAACCTTAACTGTACAGTAATGCTAACCATAAATGTAGTACTAACAAGACATATTATAACCATAAATGTATTTATAACATTTAATGTAATACTAACCATAAATTTTATACTAGAATAAACTTAAATGTAGTATTAACAATAAATATAGCACTAACCATAAATTTAATATGCTAATCATAAGTTTAATGCTAACTTTAAATGTAATACCAACAATAAATATAATACTAATCATAAAAATATTAATGTAATAATAACCAAATTTTATACTAATCATAATTTAATACTAACCAGACATGTTATGTCAACCTTAGATGTTATACTAACATTAAATGTAACACTAACCTTAAAATGTAATACTAACCTTAAATGTAGTGACTAACCTTAAATGTAACAATAACCTTAAGTGTAATAATAACCTTAAAATGTAATAATAACCTTAAATGTGATAATAACCTTAAATGTAATAATATCCTTAAATGTAATTTTAACCTTAAATGTAATAATAACCTTAAATGTAATACTAACCTAAAAATTACTAACCTTATACTGATGAACCATACATGTAAATCGAATTGTACTGAGATAACCAATCGTTTCTCAAAAATAAATACTAAACCAGCAACCGATCAACAATATGATTCCTACAATATGCGCAATTCTACAATTGGTCTCGGATCCAGTAAATTCTAGAACAAATACAGAACATTTTAAGCAGAGCCACCTATTAAGAAAGAAGAATTACTGAATAATTTAGTAGGGGTTAATTAGTAAACGATGGAATCACATGTCACAGGTCACGTGCTAGGTGTGAGATAAGTTGCTCGCTTGTTACTCTTGTTTAGAGAACTGTTTGTATTAAGTTGTTTTGCATCTTAAAGACGTCACGTACACAATGGATGATATATATATATATATATATATATAGGGACGTAAGGAAAAAACAAAGAGACTACGCTTCCATCCCGACAAGCCTGTTTCGTGAT
>JANRMR010221469.1:0-21684 GCA_025434825.1 Bergia sp. 'catenularis'
TTAAATATTCTGTTGTAATGTAACAACTAACACTAACAGGTCAACTCGCCTCTTCTCATCACTTCCTCATTTCAGTGTACAAACGCATGCACAATTTGAACTTTGGTCCATAAACAGTTTTACCTGAACACAATGTGTTTAGTAACAGGCATTCAATACCTCGCGCACTGAAACCGAAGATGGATACCGCGTCTAGACTTTGTTGCATATTCCGGTATTACGGTAAGTATTTTTGCCTCACTAAATTAGAAAAGTATTTGTTCAAACAGTATCATTTCGTCAAAACAGGTCGAAGAGATGACGTAACTTCGCACGCCACCCCGTGTGGTCTATTCCCGGGTTACGTCACGTGACCATTTTGAAATCACGAGACTTTCTCTTGTTCTTGATTCTCACTTAACGCAAATAATCCAAAGGCACGGTTTTATGGTAGACGGAAGACTGCGCATCCCACGCCAGAAATATCTGCTGACAGTCATGAACGGGGACTCACACAGGGCAGACGTGCAATGTTTGGTCAGATCGACCGCTTGGACGAAAAAGAAAGAAGTAACACAATAATTTAATCCACGAGAGATTAACTTGTAAACAAAAGATCCAAACTAAAAATAGGAAGTGACAAAAAGAACTGAGCTTAGGAGCTATGGTCTCTAAATAGACCGAGAGAGACTGGGCACGAACCCTGTGTAGCCCCGCTCACTGACAGACTGACAGGTTGAGAAACAAAACAAGAGATAGCTTGATAGTAAACTACAGGATCCCGGGTACAAACTCGTACCTGACGGGGTTGAACGTGACATGTCCGTGGGACTGGGAGACAAGCGTGCACTTGTTTCATCTGCCTTCCATTCCCTGAACGATTTGATAGTAATGTCTAACTTGTTCTCCAAGGCTGCCTTGTTTCCGTTTAGTATAGTTAACAACTTTCTACTGTCTACCACGTGCGTCGTATTGGCCCCGGACGTAACAGTGGAGTACATCGCAGCATCTATGGAGCGCGCTTTGGGATGAGTAGCAGAAATACTAAAGAAAACAACCTTTGCAGTGAAGCTGTCATTCCCTTTAGAGGTATCTCGTCTAACCGGGACGTTTGAAGCGAGTGAGGGGCCAGCCGTTGTGCTGGACAGTCTTGGTATGGAGTTGGACGAAGGACGTACTACAATCTTGACCTTTTGTTTCTGGTCGAATTTAATTCTTGCTAGCATTTGGTGTTTTTCCGAGTGCTTTACTGCCTTTACTTGAGGCGAGCCTTTGATAACCTCGGAGTTAACATCTCGCCTAAATCTGTTCAATGTGCGGGTCATTTCTGGCAAACCACAATTCCGCCCAATTTTACACTCGCGTGTAATAATACGCGATATTGCCCGGATCGTCGTATCCTCTAGCTTTATAAATTTCCCCACACTGATATCAGCAATTTCCATAATTATCCCTTGTTCTAGTCGTTTTGGACTAATAGCTTTAGTACAGCACTTTTCTCTAGATTTGTTAATTGCATGACAGTTATAGCATACACATGCCTCACCGGTACCCCCACCGCAGGACAACGGCCTCAAGGTGGTGGGAGGGACGGGAGGGACAGCAGTTTGAGCTAGACTGTTGGTAAGAGTCCTCGTGGTTGGTGACTTGTTAGAGATGTCAGGACCTGTTGGGGCAGAAGATAACGGTAACCTCTCATCGTAAGCAACTTTAGAAGAAGCGATACCTTCATGAACAGACATAGGAAAGCTCGATAGAACAGAAAGTTTGGGTTTTTCGTGAGAAGGATACAAATGAGACGGTGTTGGTTGTAAAGCTAGAGTGGTCGTTCTTGATGTCCGAATGACATGAACTTCGGGAGAGGGAAAAATATTGGGAAGAGAAGGACTCGACTTGATCCCAAAATCACTATGCAGACTGGAGGCGATGTTGTTTTTCCCACTTGACGCGCTACTACTAACACTTCTAGTGCTCGTCCGCTCAGGAACTGCTGATGTCTGCGATACTCGATTCGATGATGAAATTTTTTGATAAACCTTGACGTAAGAGTCTCTTGATTTCAAATCCTGTTGCGAATTCACAGAGGATTTATATAAAGCGGGGTTCACTTTAATTGTATTGGAAGCCTTTTGTACTGAACCTTTCCCAGAATTTTTCAGCCTTGTGGCGTAATTTGTTTGGAGGTGAAAATCTTTAGTTTGGGATATAATCCGTATTGCACCATCGCCAGACCCCGAAGAAGTACTCGGTCCTGAATCTTTGCTTTTGTGCATGGAGGCCGCTTCGTTCGTTCGTGTAGCCACATGCGGTTTAGAAAGCTCGTTATCGTCGGGCAAAGTGACTTTTAACGACGGTTTCAATGTTGCTACCGTTCTTCCATCGTTGGCCTTTACCGGAGTCGAAGTGACGAGGAATATTCGCGAAGCCAGCGTAGATTGTCTCACATTTGAGGACTCTCCGCCTACGAGGTCACAAAATTTAACACACACAAGAAGAATAAATAATGTTGCCATCAGGAAATCAGTTTGGTTTTAAGAGTTATTTCTCAAGCTGTATCAAAATGGAAGAAACTTCGCATTTTAACAAGTCGTTATGGATGAAGTCGAAAAGGCTGCAGTGCTCGGATATGTGATGAGTGCGAGTGCAGTGCAGTGCAGAATATTTTAAGAGACAAAATATATTCTTTGATATTTCAGTGAGGGTCCAAACGTGTCCGTGGTAAGCCCAGTTTATCTTTCAGCTCGGCCAAATGCCAATAAATAGGCCACTAATCGCCATTTTCAAGCCTGCCAAACACCGGAAGATAAACAGTGGCCTTCTAGTATTAGCCGCAAAACAGGTGCCCGCCTCGCGGAAACCAATGAACAACTTCGCTGAGAAAAAGCTTTTTAAATGCAATTACTAAAATTTAAAATAGAGATTAATTTCCATATTACGCACGACGTCTTGATGAAATATCTTTTAAAATATCATCGTTTGAACTCCGGGAACACCAATAAACACGACATGTTTTCGATTGCGCTGAAGATAATCCGTGTTATTTATTATATAACACAAAAACCACTCGGAACGAAATGTAGGAACTTTTAATTATTTTCTTCTTAAACTATGTTCGAAAGTCGCTTGTGAAAATTAAAATTTAATGTTGTATCTTCCGATTTCCGAGAAAAGCCTTTTCAAAACTCAAAATAAAAATCCGAACATGTAGTTTAACTTCAAAAACTAATGAAAAGCTAAAAAACATATTTTGGGAAAGTGATAAGGGTAAAATTAACTTACGATTTTTTACAGTTAAAATTAGCTATAACAGTGTTATTAGTTTAACAACAGGAAACTCGCACAGTTTTTTTCCTTTGTCGTCAGAGGTAAGCCAAGCAACTGACTGATAGCTTGAAGCAGAGACGAGTGGTTTAATTATGAGTTGTAGTTTAAAATTAAACTTAATTGGATTTCTATGAAAAAGGACTTGTGAAAACCAAAACCAGAGTATATTTTTCTAACATAGTTCTTTTGCTGTTTTGCAATATCATATATGCATACTGATGTGATTTCTTTAGTGGGATAAAATGGTAGTATATGGGGTACCGTGAAGGGCAACTTTCCAAAGAACATATTAAAAGCTTAGCTTGAATCATAAAGCATCAAAAGTTTTGAACATATGGTCTTGTTTGATTTCATTATTGGTGAAGTTTTTATGAGGATTTCGCAGCATGATAAGATAACCCGTTTTTTTAATATTTTCAGCTCTTATGAAATGTTTTGTTTTTTCAGAAGAACAGGCTCAAATACAACTTCTTGTCAAGAAATAGATTAAATATAAACAACTTGGGGGATCTTAAGTGTTGCATGTATGTGTATGGTTCAAGCAGGCGTGAGGCTCATTGTCTTTGTCAGCAGCCAGTCGTAAAAGACACCGAAATTAGCGGCTTTTGTAAGATATTTGGTCATTCAACGAACAAATGTTTGAATGTTACTTATCCACAAGGGGCAAGTTTCGTTTAATTACCCTAGTGCCTGTTAGTTGATAAAATCTATGGTAGCAAAAAAACAATTTTATCTGTTGCAAACATTACTGCATATTTCATCAAACGAGTAGTAACATAGCTCTGCAGGCACTACAACAATTTTCAGCCTAATTTAAAACTATTATTGATCTTTTTCAAGATAATTCTTTTCCGGACTCTTTTTTTAGTTGAAAACAGTTCCAGCCATGCCTCTAATTCTCTGTCGAATTGTATACTTTTGTCTCTGTCAAAAATTGCAGCTAAAAGTCCTCAGTCTTATAGGCTAAGTCATCAGAGAGATAAGAAAGAAATATATATGTATGTATGTATATAAAATCCATCAGAGGTTCTCTGACTATCCTGGATTTTGAAGAAATACTCCTTCAGTCCTCATACTTTCATTTTCTTAATTAGATGTCTGATGTTTGCACAAAGTTCAATTTTAGGGCGTTATATAGCTTCGACGCAAAATTACATAAACAGTTGGCCAAGCAATTTTAAAAGTACGTTTTTTATCGTTTTTCAAAATGCATTAAGTCGCATTTTCAATACAGCCTGCCATGAAAGTCAGTTGTTACTACGGAAAGTTTCTTTAAACCTTAAAAGGTTTAAAAACACAACCGCGAGGCCTAAGATTAGACAGATAGGATACTTTGCCGGTCTTTTCACTCTAGTCACGATTTCAATTAAATTTTTGACAGATTCCTTTTTAAGGGACGCCAAGACTGATCCAGAAAATATTCCCTGTCATTTGGTATTGAAATAAAAACATCCTGATAAACCGTTTATTTATTTATATATAGACTTTTTGACTGCAAGAAAACTTTAGATTAATAAATTTGATATGAAAGTTTGCAATTCGTTTGAACACAAAAGTACTGAAGCACTAGAATGAAAAACAGGGGAAAATAACGGCAATTTATGACAAAGAAAGAATTGAGTTGTTCCTAATTCATTTTAAGCTCATGAATGAAACTAGATTTTCCCCTCCCAGGTTGGTTTTCATTCGTATTCCACCAATTAAAGCACCATCAATTTTTTCGTGACATGTGATTGAAGATTAGTTTTGAACCAAATGCTTAATTACAAAGTTCCTTAATCTTTATCACTTCAAAACACTTGTACTTGTAGATAAAATAAATCGGTATCACCATGGTGAGAACACGCGAGGTTTAATTTGTACATTTGCGTTTTTTCACGCAATAAGGCCAGTAAATATCACGATATACATCATAAGTAGTCCAAACTTTCGGATATATAGCGAAACCGATTCAAGCCGGGTTATTGATATATTCTTCCAGTGCCACTCTTCCGACCTTGTTTTAAGTGAACTATTTGGTTAAATAAATGCAGGACCAATTCGGCAATTGCTATTCACGCGTACGATCACCCAGTTTAATTTAATCATATCCGTTTGAATCAAAGGGAAATGCCGGGAACGGAAAACTGACCCATCGTTTAGTGAGAAGAACACTTCTTTTTTAATCTCCTTGAATTGACCTGCATGCATATATGGGGATCATAAACGGTTTCTGAGTCCTTTTTTTTTCCGTTAATGACTAATGTCTTACTTTTGTGAGTAGGTGCATTTAAAATCGAGCTCGGTAGAAAAAAATCCAGTTTGCCTAGATGATGGATCATTTACCTAAACACAACTTAAAAATCTGATTAAATCTGGAGACTTGTTAGAACAACGGTAAATTTCTTGTTTAGCTTCCTTTTGTCTTCTTGTGCCGCATTTTCAGTTCATACCTTGAAGTCCACATCTTGAGGGATGTTAAAGCAGATCTTCTAGGAATTACATTAACGAATAATTTAGTTAAAAAGTCCAACATAGCTTCTTCTGTCGCTGTTGCACAAACTCACTGTGAGCTAGGTTGACTGATAAAATTTTAGAATTTAGTGGCGATGCTTGGAGATCTGCTTAGTTTGATTCCATACTGACAAGGCCACAAAGTTTTAAAACAGATATGATAATATTAATCTTTTCTGCACGGTGCTGTCGGTGATGGAGAATTAAGAAGTATGTCGTCTTCCGTTCTGGACATCTTTCAGTTTTTATACGTCTGTACTAAGAAAGTGTACTAAACTGCATAGGAAACTAAAAATGATAAAAAATTTATGTAGACTGATTTGACCATGTTCATTGATTCTATACCGGATTCATTTATTTTGGCTTAGCTTCTATAAAAAAACTGAACCAGAAAATTTTTGGAGTGGGAACTGGAAGAGTTTTTGGTGATTTTAATGTCGGTTAACTCCGGTTTCAAACAAATGCTTTTATTTAAACTTTGGTTTTGTGTATATATGCCGTAGTTAAAAGCGTTGTGGCGAACCGGGCTTATGAAGTAATTTTAGCTTGTCGTGTTATTCAATACGAATGAATAGAAAAATACAGAACGAGACAGAGCCGAGAATCGGATAGTAGTAGTAGTTTGTGGGACCTCAGCAGCCCTTTCGTGTTGTTTGAAGTCAACAAAAGGTTTGCTGTTGCTGTGAACGATTTTCACACAAACTTTGATATTCCACGCTTAGCAAGCTACCAATAGTGTCAAACTAAAAACTACGAAGTGTTCCATGTACAACACTCTTATGCGAGAATGTTAGAATGTCATATAAAGATCGATAAAGAATTCTTGAAATGTAAGATAATATCAAAATACTGGCTTTAAAGGACTTGTTTTACGAAGCCGAAGCTACGGCGATACTTTAAAATGACTGTGAATGATTTTGTAGTCATGCAGCTTCAGTGAGTTAAACATACATCAATCAGAATGGTCATTTCCTTTTGCTATTTCAGGGCTTGTTAAAGCCTTCAAGATTGTACAAAGCCAAAACAAACAGATAACACACAAGACATGAACACGGAACAAATTAATTTAAACTTGACGGAATCGAATCGAAATTTTGATAACCTAAGAACCAATTCAAAGCCAAACAATAACAGAAGAGTGGCTCAAATCTCTTGGTTTTGTCGAGGGTAATTCGGGGTGTTAAAAATATGCAAATTTTTAAAGTCTAATCTAGTCTTAAAACAAGCCCCACAGGGCGCGATGTTCACAATTTTCTTTTTCTTATAAAAGAAATAATATTTAAACTAAAACAAAGTAACATAAATTCTGTTTATCTTCATTGTCAGTATTTCGTTTCTTAGACTTGATTTGTCATTAAAACACAACCCGAAGTGTTTACAAACATCAATAAGTAATAAGGGTCTTGAAAGTTGTCCAAATTGCAAAGCAAGTTTAGTTTATTGTACAGTAATCATGACACTACATGAGGTACTGTTAAAGACACTACATCACAGATGAATTATCAAGATATTTACGGCATGCATGTATGGGACGCTACAGGGGTTTATCTCGAGAATATAAACATGGCCTAACCGGTCCTGCTATTGGGTTATCTATACGAATATTCATCATTTTTTAAATGCTCATTAAACTGTTCCAGATTTTCTGGGTTTTTCTTATCAGAAATACGTTTGGACCTGAATACATTACACCTGAAAAATTGTATTACCTCACTTCTCTTTCGCACGCAAGTTTTATGTTAATGAAAACATTTCAAACAGTCAAATTGATAGCAGTTGTACTCACACGAATAAGCTTAGTTTTTTCAATCCTGAGATATTTGTTCTTTCAAGCCCGTTAGCATTGTGTTACATTCTTGGATATTGGCAAAATTAAGATCTTAAGTTGTGTATAAACTCTTGCTAAAACGGACATTTTTTTCTGTCTGTCTGTGTGTGTGAACATAAAAACATGAATTATAAGAATTGGACAGGTTCAAAATGTTTTAGTGAAGTGTAAATAACTCCCTATTTGTTTTCACAGCCTTTCCCGCTGAACTTTAATAACAGACTTTCAACACCCGTTCAGATATGTTCTATATTTTTATTTGACCGGTTCATTGAGAAAGAGAGAAATGTAGAAGGAATGCGTGAAGGTATCCCAGCTTTGATATGCTCAAAATTATACTCTTATACTGAACTGATTTACTGAGGAGTAGAACGATTAAAAAGATTGAAAAGCACATCAGCCTGTGCAAAAATGGTTAACCTAAATCCTTTTGAGATACTAAGTTTATGTAATTTGAGCTTAACCTAAAGCCGCTTCAGTGGTGCAACCGAATCATCTTCGATGTAACTATTTTCTCTTTGATACACTCGTGCAACTCTGATACTGAAATAGGTAAACAAAACCGTGACTTTTTGGTTGTAGCCCAAACAGTTTTCATAAAATGTAACAGCCAGTTAATCGACTGCTTTGTCTATGATCCTTTTGAATCCACTTTGTTTGAGTTTACAGTAAACAATTACATGTAGTCAGATTGTCGCTCAGATCTCGTACGACAAAGATAAAGTCTATTCACATAATTTAATACATGTATGTCAATGGTAAGTCAGAAGTGTGAATTGTCTTTTGAGGTAGCAATTCTATCTTACAAACGATCGTATCTAGCATGAGGCCCATGAGAAAAACTTTGGCTCATAAAGGGATTTGTTATTCTGGGAGAAAACATGTAAAAGAGGCTAGCATTTAAGTTTTTTTAAATTATCGTAGAAGCGAATCGCGAAAATTCTCACGCAAATGGTACAGATAGCATTCAGTTGAATTGGTTACAATCGGGCGAAGTTTGCTGACTTTTTGAGACAATTTTGAAAGCAACATCACCAAAAGCAATGACACAACTGAAACTGGAATTCTGTTAATTCAAATTTTTTATGTGTGCACGCTCGTTAACTCCCTTCGACTTTTGATGAATCCAAGGTTAAAAAATTGATTGAGTTTCTTCTCTTACCAGCGACGGTGCTTTGAACATTTTTTGTGTCGATAAATAAAACCACAAAGAATCGGAAAATTTGGAAAAAGATAAAAATAAAATTGCTCTAAGCAAATATGTTGGATGCTAACTTGAAATCGGGAACCAATTTTGACTTATGTCAGTTAAATAGATTACATTTTGCATAGCACTTGACAGGCTGACAGGCGCGGATTGACCGATTGACCGTGCATTACAATAAAACTGCTATCAGTTTCCAAGACTTCGTTCAATGTTCTTATTGGCTGAAACAATAGAAAACAACGCAAATAAACATTAAAACAGATTTCTCTCGTACATTGAGTTAGTTCCTTTGCCTCAACTGTAAATGCGCTATTTAAAACTAAGCTACGAATCCATTCATAACTAAGTAATTTTCTTGACTCATAAAAGAATTTAGTACCGTCAGTCAGCTGCAAAGAATGAAGTCTAGTAGTTCTAACGAGAGGCGCAAGAACAATCTCATAAACAAGTGCAAGCACAAGCTCCTTGCTTTCGTTAAAACGACTATGACACAAGCACAAGAATCACTTGTTTCTGCCTTCACCGTCATCTTGTCTGTTCATGCGGGTAAGGCTGTTTCGTTTTCATAAGAATGTTGTTGAAGCAAGCGCAAGAAATCCGTTTTCACGTTACAATAAGAGCTCTTGGTTTTACTCTTGTTCCTGCGCTTGTTTTTGTGTCGCTTGTGAAAACCAGGGCTAATAAACTTAAAAATTTGCTAATTACAACTGTACAGACACCTACAATGCTGCTCAGAAATTAATCATCAGCTGGTTACCAAAAATGTGTGCAATTCTACAACTTGGTTAGCACTCGTATTATTCTTTTAATGAAAATCAGAAAATCTTTCTTTGTTAAAGGTTGTTTACTGATTTCTTGAGTCAGATTGAGAGAAATTAAAATACCTCTTCGAAATTTGGAATCTTTTTCTTTAAAAGATGTTCAAAGTGCCGTCGCTGGTAAGAGAAGAAACTCAATCAGTTTTTTAACCTTGAGTTCATCAAAAGTCAAAGGGAGTTAACGAGCGTGCACAAATAAAAAGTCTTTATGAAAACAGACGGTCTCCACATCTCTTGAGTACATCAAAGAAAACGAACTTGAGTATTATGACTTTATGTTACAGCATTAATTGAGTTACTTACAACAAGAAACAACCAGATCCTCATCGCAAGGTTTTTGTTTAAACTTAACTGAATTGGAGCCATTTTTAAACATTAGTTGATCAAGCGCTTAGATCGGTGCGGGTAAGAACGTGAATCGGTGAGGTTATGATGGTGAAACGTGCGTGATTTTATGCTGTGTATAAGATTTTAATAGACAGTGGAGAAGAGACACGTATCTCACACATACAAACGTGAATACATGCACATCAGGCGCAGTTCCAGACAGGTTTGCAGTATTTTACTGATCAATTCTTTTTGCTAGATTTTAGATTTTATAAGCCACAGCTTAACCATGTTCAAACATGTTTCGCATTTTTAAATATAGTTTAACTGAACAAACTTCAAATTCAGTCCAATCATTCCTGGATCCGCGCCTGAAACAGCTTAACACTATGGACAGCAAGCTGCTAAACTTGCTTGTGCGAGTACATGAACTGTATAACTTACTGCAAAACTTGCAGGCTTTTGGGCATTGCTTTTCCATGAACCTTCGATTGGAATTGCAGTAACCCGTCTGAGATGCAAAGACCAGGCAGTTTGGGAAGTTGTTTTTACATTCAAGAATTGGGTTTGCTGAAGACGAAAAAAAACCATTACTTCTCAGTCACGTGAACAGTTTTTCTGTTTGTTCATATCATGCTTTCAGTATCACAGAGCCAAGTTATTACATTATCAAAGAATAGTGAATCGGTACAGCTTTTATCTGACTTCGCGGATAGTTTAACATCAAATCGTTAAACAGCAAACTCGTTTTTTTTCTATCCTGATTGCCTCATTTCACCATTACGTCAAACTTTCTACAGATTGAGGTACCGAGTTATTTCTCTGTGTTGAATAAAATGAAAACGTTTCTATAAATGTTGGTTGATTTCACAAGTGAGGACAGTATCAGACCATTACAGTTGCATTGTGGGATTGAAATGGGACCAAAAATAAAAGTAAGCCAAGCGTTTTGAAGCTTGAGAACTGATAACACCTAATTGTTGTAGGTCTTATTTTACGTAATGTGATCTTGTTGATCATATTTAGTTTAACCAGGCACCGACAAAGTTAAACTCTTGTTTTTGTAGCTAATAACGTCCACCATTATATTTTGTTGAAAATCTTGTGACGTGATGGTGAATTCATCGAAAATGGCTCTTGAACGAGACTGAAAGTTACGTGTCAGTTATAATGACTTTTACTTGCAACATTCTGTAGAACAATCCGTCTCACATTACAATCATGCTAATCAGTATCGTAGCAGTCTTCATTTAAATGTTAACATTACCTATTACCTAACCTGTGCCATACGGTTCTGTTATGTTGATTTTAGTACTTATGTGACCAAGTAACTGCACACTTACGATCTTCGCAGTTGCCGCCTGTGCTGTGCTCGGGACACACACACTTATACTTGCTGTCCAGCTTCCTGCAAGTGGCTCCATTGTGACAGGGATTAGTCACACAAGGGTCAGCTGCAAGAGAATGTGTTACATGTTATTTAATTAATTTTTGTTTTACCCGTATCCAATAACTCAAGGTAGCTGTGTATATTGAAAGCGAATTGCGCGCTTAAGTTCAACCTACAAGGTTGACGTTTGCTCACTGAAAGGCTAATGATTACAATGTTAATGATTGCAGCCTTCTATACATCTGATAACAAAATACATATAAGTAAGCTTTTGTTAACTATGTACGTATAAATGGGGGACTTACAAACATGATTTTACGTTATATATTTTTTTCTTTTTTACTATTAAATCTAAACGGTTTGTTACATGCATACTTAATATCATACCTGCTGCGACATCGACTCTTTAGGGCAGTAAGGCACGTACCAGACATCGCAAATACAGTCTATAAAGTTGTTTCTTTTCTTGTCAGAAGTCAGAAAATAGAGGTTTTTGATTTAGTTTCCGCGCGGTTTTGAAATAGTAAAATACCAAGGGAGGGGTCATTTGGACAAGGAACAGGGAAAGGCGGAGGGAGAAGGGAGGAGCTTACTAAAGTACTTTGCATGTTAACTGATTATCAATAGTTTCTCAACGTTTGAACCTAAAATGCGTTAAAAACTCCACTGACTGAATGTACTGAAAACTCTATTGTATTGAAAAATTACTGACTGACTAATCTTATGCAGCGGAGAGTACACTGATAAAAAGCTCTCGTGACACAGACTTTTTAATAATACAACTCCTCCTCTGCTAGCGGTCATGTTTTCAAATCCCAAAAATTTCAAAATGAACGATACTGATAATATGGGTTCAAAAGTTAGGACTTAACACCAATCATTTCTACCCTTCAAAACAAATAACACGAGTGGTCAATACAGGCTCGTAGCCAAGAATTTTCGTGGGGGGGGGGGGGGTGGTGCGAGCTGACATCATAGCGGACTCAGGGGTATAATTTCTTTGGGGAAAATTTTTACATTATCACCTGAAATTGTGTTTACCATGAAGATTATAGAGATTGTTATTGTTTCACAGGTTAAGTAAAAAACCTTTTTTGAAAAAAATATTATTTCTTATAATAAACTTTATTTATTAACTGAGTGGACTACCGCGGACCTTCATGGTTGTTGGGGGGGGGGGGGGTGCCTGCGCATCCCGTGCCCGCCCCCCCCGCCCAAAGGGCCTATATGGTTGTTGGACAAATGGTTCAAAAATTAGGACAATCCTAGATTTTTTTATGTCGCACACCAGTTTAAAGGCGCTCACACCTGCTCTAGAGTGGCAGCACAATGACGACTTCTTGGTTTTGTAGAGTACCGATTCGTACGCCACTCTCACTTCATACTGGGTCAGTTCGTTTGTCCATATCACCAAGTGTCCAATCGAGAAGTTCCCGTACGAATTCAGTTTAAACAGACTGTTAGGTCGCCCCAGGGTAAGTGTCCCCTCAGGATTTCTTAAAGGAGTGTACTTCACACTTTTGGGTTTGGTGTTGGTAACAATGAGGTCTCCATTTCTGAAGAATTTTAGTCCGTGCTGCCTGTCCCACGTAATAGACACGTGAAACCAAGTGTCTCGCGGAAGATAATCCAGTATGATTTCCCATCTCTTTGTCTGCGTTGCAAGTTGAAGGACGAAATGTTTTTCTCGTTTGGAGAAGAAGAACCGAAAGCCTGGTCCGTTCGTGTCGTCGGTGTACCGCCCACAAGACAGTATATATTCTCCTGGAGAAATAAACGACATTCAGTTGAAAATAGGAACTGGCTCAGATCATAGACTGCATGCGAATTGTCTTTTATTACTCCTCAGAATTTAAAGGTCAGGATTGCACAACCAGAGCTAAGTGTAGTGGAACTTGGTTAAATAGAACGAAGGACATAACAGAGTGGTCGTATTAACGAGTCCAGTTAAAGGGTAGAATTGGAAACCTTTTCTGTGTTAGTCCGTTTCTGTTCGTCAATACGGTAAATTGGTGCCGAACCAATCGCAGAGGATGATACTAAATGCTTTCCAAAATTAACAGTAAAAATAATAAGCTTTTTATAAATTCCATTGTAGTTGCTTTGGTCATATATCTTTTATCTTAACCCTAACCCTTAGAAATTTCGAAGCAATTGTATTAGTCGGGAAAATTAATAAAGGAAAACTTGGTTGCAGAGTCAAACTCTAATCTTTATAGGCCTGACAGCATAACGCAACCTATACAAAAGTTTTGAGTTGACGCTCGCATGTACTTTTGAGTATAGTCTCCAAAATACATAGGGAGTGAAACTCTTTACAAATTGGTTTAGTGGTTGCAAATATTTGTGCATGCAAGTTTTTTCTAATGTTACCCTTGGTGCCAGATGTACGGCTGGCCATCAGATCTGATAAAATTGCTTGTTAGTCTTCAGCCGACGTCCTCGGTCTGACGCGGGTTCCAGGGTATTCTAATGTTCCGTGAATTTTAAAAATTGGCCAATCTTTTGCGAAAATATTTTCCAAAAAATTGAATTGGAGGGAAAAAATAATTTGAGTAGAAGACCACCCTAAATATAAAACGGTTTCTGTAAAACTAAAGTTATGTTTGAAACTTCGTACAGGCTGGTAATAATTCGCTTTTGTTGTGCTAATTAACATGAAGTAACCATAAGGTGGCACGGTCGGACTGACGGGGTCCAGGTATGCTGAAGACAACTGAACGTTTGTTTGGGTTACAAAAAATGTTCATAACAACGAAGTAGTAGCACCTTGCCATAACTAGGTGAATATTTAAAGTTGTAATCAAGATCAAGCAAGGCTTTGTAAAACCGAGGAAACATGCTAAAAAGTTACCAGCTTCGAGAAGTGTTCAATGTAAGTAATACTTTCAACACTGAGGAAACGCAGTGGTTTTTGTGGCATTTCTTTAGCCATACAGAATCTATAGGCAGATTGCGCATGTGACTTGTTCACGCTTCTCCGGCATTCTCGACCCCAGAGCTTCGTACGGACGGTGCGCGACGTAATGCGGGCCCAAAAAACTAACGGTCGCGCGCCGTACGAAAGCTCTGGGTACGAAACTTGCTGCGCCTGCCCGTTGGATACTTGAGCCCACGTTCAGACTTAAAGGGGAATGCCGCAGAATCAAACGAACACTCCGATCTGGAACTGAACTGAGTTCGTTTCCAATCTAATTATGGGATACACCATGTAAAAACCGACTTAGGAAGCCGGTCTAAAAGGAAGGAAAAGAAAGGTTTGTGAGAAACCCTACAATTTTAACTTAACTGGTATGTAAAATTGTTAAAGGAAAATTCGCTTTACCTCTAGTGTAGTTCATCCAGAATGCAACGGACAATCCCTCTTTACAATGAGTGGGGTCTTTGATACATTTATTACGAACGCCGGTGGCGAGTATCCAATCGTCTCTTCCATCAAGAGATACCACGTAACCAAGCTGGTCAGCAAATGACAAGCGCACTCCATTGTAGGTCAATGTTTTACAGTGCCCTCGTAAATCGAGTAAAGTCTTGGATTGGGTGAAATTGTTCAATGGCCAATAGTGAGCTGCGTTTTGATAAGGGGGTTCTGGAGAGGAACACAGAAAACTTGAATTAGAGTAAAGTTAATACCTACTAAAGCTCACCTTGCGAATGTTGTCAATGATAGCCATCCTTAATTCTAAATAACTTGATAATAATTTTGGTTTGTAATTATTTACCTTTCTAAACTGGTCTTCATTAAAAGTTCTCATTGTCAAATTTATAAGCAGCTTTTTGTATCCTTTTCAACATTAGTACTCTTTGTTTTCATATGCACACAGTTTATATTTTAAGTGCAGAGTGCCCAGTATGTGTAGTATACAATGCATTCAATACTCGCAATATGTATACAGCGTCTTTATTTACAAATGCAGATTAAGAGCCTAATTTATGCTAATACATGTTTGGAATACTGGTGCAGCGTTGTAATCAGAGTTACTAATACCTGGTTGTGTCGATACACGATTCAAATATACAAGCATTGCTGAATCTGCTGTTTCGTGAGGACAAAGATAGTCATAAAAATTATGATAATGTTAATTCTTTTGTTCAAAATAAGTTCATAAATCAAACCGTAAGAACTATGGATCTGGACCATTAGTCAAACTTTTCCATGATGGCATTCCCAAATACAGCTGTTGGTATGATTGTGTTCTGATCTTTGAAGAGTCCTGAGTTTATTAGTAATGATACGGGTATAGGGGCAGTGACAAATGACAGTACAGTGACAGTGACAATGAATTTGGCAGTGACAATGACACTGGCAATAACAATGACGTAGTTGCAAAGTTATTGTTTCTTTTCTCACGTAAGTTTGCTGCACTAACAAAGCTATTGTTTGGGAGTATTTTACCGGTACAATTTACTGTATTAAGCCCATTACACACTAGCCAATTTTTCGTCGGGAGACTCGATTTTTTGTCGCGGTAGTGTGGGGTAGTTCCTGACAAGCCACGACAAAATCGGAGTTTGTCGGGCACAAATTAAACATGTTTGATTTTCAGACGTCCTGACGGATCGTGTCAGCTAGTGTGTGAAGGTCCCTGACAATTTGTCGGCGATAAACATATGCTGCAATCAATGGAAAAAGGTTGTTTCGTCACGTGAGTTTACAGCAAGAATCCAACATGGCGGAACAGCTGAAACAGCTTGCACTTGCAGAAGATAGGCGACAAAAAATCGGCTAGTGTGTGGTGAGCCGTGCAGCCAGACAAATTTGACTCCGACAAGAAATCAGGAGTCTCCCGACGAAAAATCGGCTAGTGTGTGATGGGCTTAAAACTTGCTAACTTTTTCTTTTTTCTTTGTTTGAAAATGTAATGGGTTTTTTTCACCCTGTTGAGAAGTTGAACTCGTTTTCACCGGATCAATAATGGTCAGTTCGTCGTAGAATCTCCTGCATAATTCTTTTTTTTCTGAATTACTTTGGCAAAAATAAAAGCATAAACAGTTTTTCTTATAAAACCAACCCGAATTCGAACCCCCATCAATCGCAATTTAACCGAGAACACCCGTGATATCACATATTGTTAGTCTGTTAACGTCTCTCGCGATGTTTGGTGAAGGTATGCAGTTTTCTCAGATCATGTAAATATATAATTGCTAGCATCGATAGCATTTAAAGTTCTGTAAACAATTTCTTCCTTGAGTAATAGATACCGAAACATTGTAATTATAGCAATGCACAATAACCAGAGTTCACACTACATCTAGCTCATTTAGAATGAAAATAATACCTCTTTAAGCAGCCAAATAGAAGCATCTTTCTTTTTATCAATTTGATAAATATTGATTAAATCAATATGTTCAACGCCAACGGTGGCTAAGTAAAAAAAGCCAAATGCGTGTTTCCGGCCGGGTGGAGGTTGAAGAAAGACTAAGATTATCGTTTAAAAACATTTGCCGCGGCACTTTGTGGCGCCAGTTTCTCGTAAAGTATTCTTTGCGATTATAAGTTGTCAGAGAGAAGTTTAACTGTAACACATACCAGAAAGTTTGAAAAGACTCTAAGATAATATGCGCAATTGACATTTTCTCTTGGTTCATTAATGAAGAAAGTTTAGTAACTTCTCTTTAATAATTGTCACAAAAGCCCAAATCATAATTATGTTGTCAACTTTGTCACTGCGCAGTTTTTACTTGTTTGACTTTGAGTCCTTGAAAAAAAGGTGTTGAATGGGCTCTGTGTTTTAATGATTTAAAATTACGAAAAAGCGAATGTATGAGTTCAAATTTTAATCACTGATAACTGTACTCCAAAAGGAATTTTGACCCTAACGTTAACTTAAAAAATATATGTTTCAGTATAATCTGCATTGTCAGATTGTCTCGCGACTTCATCAAAGTTCAATGTTTTTATTAAAAGGAAAATATTGAAAATTGGTTGGAAAGTAATAACAAATATAATGTCTGCGGCTAATTTTAAAAACTAATAAGATAAAACCTGCCGATTTTTTTCTCCTTGTTCGATACAGGGCAAAGAAGAGAGTCTCATATTGCGGTTCAGTAAGGTTCAACATAGATTCAGAAAAACATTTTCAGCAGTAAGTGTTCCGTTTCTCTCTCTTCGCTTGCTTAGGCTCGATCAAAAGACTTCTATCAAAAACATACGAACTGACCTTCAAATTAAAAGTGTAATTGTTTTTTGAAAAGCAGTCAAGTAAAATTACAAAGTGTATCTGTTTACGAAACATAAAGAAAGTACGTGTTCTTGGAAAACGAGATCAGGTTTCTATGAATCATTTTATGCCCTTTTTAAAAAACATTTAAAAAACATGAGCCGGTTACTTGAACCTAAATGGCGTTTGCCTATTTAAAGTAGGTATTAACGTTTGAGAACTTCTCTACTAACCTCGGTAAATATAAAACCTCTCCAGTCCATTGAAGGGAATTGAAGTCCAAGATTCGCTAAGTTTAAACAGTAGTATAAATAGGCCAAACACGAGTTTGTAAAGGTTAACGTCCGCGGGATTAAAGTGACTTGGATACATCGTTCACATATGATGGCGAACCTTTCGTCAGGTGAAAAAAAAGATGAGCTAAGTTGAATACAGAACAAAGTGGCATGAATCTCGCCGGGGAAGCAATTGGCCAACAACTGTGGTCGCCTTGACATTTATCCAAATTTTCATGGTTTCGAGTTAAAACCGCCTTGAAATTATAACTTCATTGAGTTTGTATTTGTGTCGAATTCATTTTCAAATTAATGAAAGCGCAGGGGTTATGAATTATTCTGGTGCCGACAGCTGTATTTTCCCACCGAGTATTGATGCTTATAATTTATTCATTGTCAATGACAGCGCAACCTCGATTTCTAAATGCTAATTAGCATCAAAGCTATCTTTTATTCAGTTTTCTCAGCGAATTATTTGCTGCTCATGTATATGAATAGTGAAATACATCTCCTGCAGTTTTATAGAAGTCCGATATAGCCAGTTCTTTTTTCTACATGTGTACCAGAAGCGTTACAGAGTTTTACAAATACAGTGTTGATCGCAAAACCCACAAAAATCAATTTTCCGTATTCAAATATATTAGATTTTTGAAACAGGTGAAAGAAGAAGAAATATAATAATGATGTTTAATCAACTCTTGACTTCTATACCCAATAAACAGGCAGAACGAGAAGAACTTGTTACCCGCGATATTTTAACATAACCAAGGCTTTGAATTCAACTTTCGTGAGGGCAGTTTTCACTATCACCACGGTTTAACTTCAGTCTTTCCTTACAGTAAAAATGTTCCATATGTAATTCTACGTTTCTGTTTTATTTTGCCTTTGCAAAGCACCTCGCTGATTGCGTTTAAAGTCTTCTTAATTAATAAAATGAATTTATAATTATTTTGAAATTGCTTTCTTTTTTTATGCATAGTAACGACAATGAAAAAGAAAATTATGTATAATCATGTTAGCCGAGCTTTGCTTGGGTATCGGTTAAAATATTTGATTATTACTACTTTTAGAAGAGTCTTGTAAGCAGGTCACTGTTTTGCTGTGATCCCATGTTGTATTGGAAACCTCGTAACTTACATTACTTACTAATTTCCCCCGAAAATCTGCTTCGCATCAATGCATCAATTAAAATTGTTTGGTGTTTAACAGGTTAAGAAAAAACTGTAGAAACCGTGTGATTACTAAAACAAATATCATCCAAGCCAATTTTAACCAGTCAGTGTTAGTTTTGTACAGCAAGGAGGTGGTGATTTCATCGACCACAGGTAGTAAACGAGATCATGGGCGAGAATTCTCAAACCACAAAACTGTATGATTAGTTACAGATCACGAAACAAAAACAGTTTTATATTTGAATTTAAGATTGAAGAAAGCCGACTTTGTATTTATCGTCTACCGAATAAAAGTTGTGATTTTTTTAATACATTTTTAGGTAAAAACTTACTTCTAAAACGGAGAGGACATCGTCAAAACGTTAAACAAAATATGTAATTCTTAATGAAATGAATATATCTTTATACCGCTAGGATTAATTGGGAAAACGCAATTTAACTACATTTAATTCTCCAAGTTTTGTTAAACTGATGAGCTGTTAATAGGTTTCTTTTGAGATAGAACGAGAACCCAGGTGAAACAGGGATAGCTGTCGTAAGTTTCAAAGTAGCAAATTTTGCTGGGATCTTCCTGTGTAAATAAAAGCAAATACTATTTTTAAAAGAGTGATCTTAAAGAAAATGATATGTTCCTTCGAATACTGGACTAAATGTCTCCAAGAGAAGAGCATCCCTCTAAAACCTGTTAGTTTATGTTCTCGATACGTTAAAAAATAATTTAAAAAGGCAGCATGTGAAAACGACAACTGTACAACTGTACAGACGATAAAATGCAGGGCTTCTTCTGACGGAATTTTTCATTTTCAAGAACCATAATTGCGAACATTGTGTATTAACAACATTCAGCTCGGCTTCTTTCAGCGAAATTGTGCATGTTCTGTTTTATTAATAAACTAATCTTATTAATTGCTCCAAAACTGATCCTATTTTTAAGTAGAAATGTTTGTTTTGTATGCGAGCTCTCAGCTTTCTTTTTTTCAGTTAACTTCAATATTAAGATTTCTTGTACACGGTAACAACTCTGCGTACAGTACGTTCCCTGTAGCTTCAGTTTTGTATTTTTGTTTACTTATCGGAAAAATCATGCAGTGCAATTTATGGCTTGTTTTGGAAACAGCAGGACGCGAAACTGAAATTTCACATGGAATCAGCAAGACATTCGTTCTGCGACTAAAATTCACACGCAATTTTAAACTGAACTTTGCCGAACAAGACAGTTCAGTGTTTATTATTATGGTGAATAAAATATCTTAGTTTCCAAACGATCCAGTGCTTTTCAGTGAATAATTTATCACCTCAAGATATTACCCTATTTCTTCAAATTGATGTAGATGTAGAATGAATACTCTCCGAAATCGGAGGAGCACTTTGCTTTCAAACTCGTTGCTCACGGCATAAATATTTCATAACTATAAGATTTTTTAAAATTTACAGTTGTTTGACAAATTAAACCTGCAAGGAGAGCAAGTTTTGTCAGAAGGAGAGAAAAAAAAATAGTTATTTTTTTAATTAAAAAATTTAACATGCTGAATGAGTGTTTTTGGTTTACAAGAAAATCGATGTCGTACATAAATCTTGTAAACAGCGCCAATTATTTATGGGTATTAATGTTTTTGCAAGGGAATTGTCAAAGACAAGTTTAATCATAACACTAACAGGTTTCGAGCTAAAATATTTAAAATGTTTGCTCACTTGTTTTCTTGGCCCTTGTATTTTAATTTATAATTTGGATGACAGTCCAAGTAATTGCAAAGTAGTCGACCCAATTTGATGGGCATTATGCTAGTTGCAAGGGTTCTATGCTGTTGAGTCAGAAGCTACTCTTTGTAACTCGAGCATTTTTATACTTCTTCACCACCCGACTGAGTCAAGATATTTCTTACTAAAACTAATTTACTCTGAATTTCAGATTCATCAATGAAAACATGTTTACATTTGTGATATTTTAAGACTTCATGTCCCTCATTCCGAAAAACAGTCTTAAATTTGCTCTGCAATCAAAATCACTTTAGTTTTTCGTTACTTCACCCATTCTTAATTCAGTCGTACATGTCATCACTTATGAATAAAAATCTCAAATACCTTACAACATTTCAAATGTTTTAAAATCATAAGTGTTTTCGATCTTTCTTTGAACTGAAGCTTGATCAAGGTGCATGATTGCGCAATCATTTCACTGCTTGCGGGCAAACACGTTAAAGATACGAAAATAACAACTACATGCATAAATAACAACTACACTGTAAATAATTCAAGTGAGGTTCTTCCTTAAATTCCGCAAATACAGTACGGTTGGCTTTATTTCCAGGCAACCGAAACAAGTTGTAGTTCTGAGTGTGAAGCAAATTTCTTGTTGGCCCAAAAAATATACCCTTTGGCGATGCACATATCTATATAGTTTATGTGAGGGAGTCCCTACCCCCCACCGGACAGTCAGCTACCTAGGTCAGGAGGTCTCATTATTTCACTTTTCCAGTTGCTAACATTTGTTATTTTTCCTCTTACCACATGTCCCCTTTTTCTCCACTCTTATCCACTTTCCGGTTCTGCAGGATTCGAGTTTCAGGGCGCACTTGTTTTCGTAAGATTTTCCGTTATCGGCGCACACGGGTTCATAGCGAAGGTGACATTTCAGGGGGCACTCGCATTCTGCAAAGCCTTCGTCATCACGCGTCACGCAATGCGCATAGTACAAACATTCAAGAACGTC
>JANRMR010221470.1:0-17598 GCA_025434825.1 Bergia sp. 'catenularis'
CCTTCCTCCTCCAACATCAGCCGCTCCCTCTCTAGATACAGCACTTGAACACAAGAAAGGTCAAAAGTTATTACTCCTGGTATTGAGCTCAAAATTGATCAGTACAGAATGGTTTTGCACCTTCATAAATGCGAGTAATCAAAACGAAAATTGTAAGGAAAGCAGTGAGAAAGAAGACTAAACAAGAATCTCAGTTGAGACATCAGCACAGTTAACATATCTTCAACAAAAGCTCACTGTGTGGTAGCCCTCAAAGCAACCATTGTTCAGTTGCATAACTAGCGCCAAAATCCACTCAGGATGTTTCAGCCAATATAGAAGTGCCAAGAATTTTTGGCAGCTATTCACACTGCTACTTAATACTACCATGCAGTAGCAGAAACCGTCAATGGCTAAGGTAAGAAAAACAGCGTTCATAATGAACACAAAAACCTAAGTCAAACCTTGTAAAAAATGCCTTTCTTTGTAAAAGGTTATTATGCTTTCTTATTATGAGGGAAAAAAACCCTTGAAAGAAAAGTTAACAGTGCACAATATTTTATGTAACTGCTGGATGCTATCAAGTCAACAATAGTAATTGCGAAAAGATTCTTCCACATCTGAAAGAAAGAAAGAGATGCTTAACTCATATGATACTGAACTAGTGCTTATAAAATGCTCCGATCCAAACAAACCTTTTTGGTTTATTATTTATAAGAACAAATCCCTTTCACGATTAGAGGCCTGTATAAAATACTGAAGAACAAATGAATATCACAATAATCTTTGTGTATATCATACATTACCTAATTTATTTGTTATTCTAATGAATCTACACCTACAAAAATGTATATAAGTATTATAGTATAATAAGTATATAAATTTATGCATATATTCTTCTTTAAGGTTAACTTAGAATTTTAATGTTAAAGCTAGATTTCATTATCTCACACATGTATTTTATCACTTGTCACTTGCTTTCTTCCTTACAGCTCGCACATAGTTTAGGTTAAATAAAACTTTTTCCTTCACAATAACCGTAGTAAGAGTGAGTGACGCCGTTTCCTAAAGTTTATTAAAACAGGGTGACTCAGAAATGCACTTGATATTAACTTACTTTGATGACCTTCTTGTGATACTCTTGGAAAAATAAGGAAAGGAATCGATTGAATACAAACAAGTACAGCGCACTAAGCGAACATTCAAACGACAAAGTAAACAAGAGCATGTAGATTAGCTATGGAGTTTGTAGGAGTTTCATCTCCTTTAAAAGCATTTTCATATCCTCTACCTCAAACATTGCATTTCTGTTATAATCCATCTCTTTCCCAATGGGTCTCTTCTTTCCCTAACAGTTGCACTAACCGGTGTAAACGTGACGAACACACGGGGAATCAGTTCGGTTGAATGCCTTTCTTGGCCAATACATCAATAAAATCTCATCAACAAGTACTTGTGGTTTGCCACGACAGTAGTACAGATGCAGATATCATCCTTTTGTTTCAGTGAAAAGACAAAATCGTTTCCGATTTTCGTAACCACTTTTGTAGCTATTATTTATAGTTTAACATGCACGAGTTCGATCAAACATGACCATGATTTCCCTAGTCTTAATATACTGGAGCCTGAGACACTATCACGAATTCTGTTTTATCAACTGTCATTTTATTGTTTTATTCTCCTTACGTGTTATAGGACGTTTTGGGACTGTCGTTTACTCTAGAACACACTGAAATTGTTTGGAACCTCAACCAGATCTAGAACTACAACGTATTGACGACGTACTTGTATACATTGTGTGACGTCTTTTGAAATTTTCAACAGTTAAAAACAGTTGATAAAAAGTGATGACAATAATAATATATCTTTATTATTCACATTTCTATTATTCAAGCTGTACAGACGACTGAAATAAATGTTATATCAAGACAAGCTGCTAAGAACTGACCTCTTGATATACTTGATAAATGTCAAGTGTTATATTGCTTCGTTCGTTGTTCGTTGCTCGGAGGCTCACAACTTCTCAACGAGCACGATTAATTCCACGCCCGATAAGAGCATCCGCTGTGCAGGCCTCACTTTGGATAAGTTATGTTTTGTGTTCTCTCCACCTGTCAGTTCTTTCATTTGACTATTTAAACATATTCGCCGATCTTGGTACACAATTACATACCTTCCAGTCACAATTCTGATCTAGCTGTCAACAACCTGTGGCTTTTGTACCGAAATAAGTCATGCTTTAGTTACAGACATATTATACAATTATACAACCATATAAGAATACCAGCAGTCACGATCGATCCATAACATACTTTAAGGTCTAATCAAGCTTAATGGTAAGTGTTTCAACAACATTCAATGGTTTTGTGATGAGAAAACAGCACTTTCCCTCGATCCCAGCCGAAGTTGTTACACACTTTTCATCTTAGCAACTGGAGCAAACCACATGAAAAGAACATAACAAAGAATGGAGGTTTCGAGTTAGATTCGGTAACCGCTAGAACACTGCGCTGCCAACCGTTGGAATCACTCCCAATAATAACAGAAACTCAAGCAAGGAATTTCAACGAAACAGTAAGATGAGGTAAATGAAGAACTGTATTGTTTTTCAGGCCATAAAATAGATCTTACGTTTAAGTGTCCCAAATGTCAGTCACTCATATGTTTGCTTAAACGAAGTGTAACCAATTTCTTACAAGTGGTGAAATCCATACAGCAAACAACAACCAGTTTTGGAGATTTCTTCGATAGAGTGCAACACTCAGAGGAAAGCTGCACACCAGACAAAGTAAAGAGGCATGGCTCAGTGACTGTTTCTTGTTCCACTGCGCTATCAAAAACGGATGGGTAAAACTTCCTTACTTTAAAGAATCATTAATAATAGGTTGTTGTTGCCCCCATGTTGTGGCCATTGCAGCCATTTTCATCCTGCCCGTTGAGTTATTTATATTCAGCATTCGACAGACAGTTGCAGCCACGTGTATCCTTATGATAGATTTATTTTTATTTGATGATTTAAATTTTTACTATAAATGCAGCTGAAAGAAAAATCTACGTAAAAGCTGTAAATGATCCGGTAATTTTTTCCAGCAATTGCCAAACTCTCAAAAGGAATAATGCAATGAAAAGCTAGCTGCTATATTGTTTTACTAAACTCAACAAAGTCAATGCTAGCTGAAAACAAGTAAGTGTGGTTTTCGATAATTTTGATTGTATTGTGTAATGCTTCAAAACTTACCTTCAGCCGTAATAGTTTTTGTTGTAATGTGATTTGTGAGTGTTCATTTACATAGACACTACATACACAAAGTGTAAAAGCTTTTCAGTCTTCGAAAAGAAGTTTTGTAGACGAGCACATTTACTGTACAAGTGTGGTGATTACTTCGTTAACCTCATCAACATAAACAGATTCGTTTCAATGCCCTGTTCATTTCTCTGTTTACCTGACAAAACCTTAAGAAAAGTTAAAGTGCAGAATATTGTTGATTTGATGAATAACATTGTGTTCAACACCAGCAGATTTAGAGAGAACAAATCAACTTGGAGGATTGTACATCAGTGGCAAACCTTTGCCAAGAGAAGTTCGTATTCGTGTGTTGCAGCTCGCCCAAATGGGAGTGAAGCCTTGTGAAATCAGCCAACAGATGCGGATAACTCATGGCTGCATCAGCAAGCTGCTCTCCAAATTCCAGGAAACAGGCTCAATTGATTCAAAACACGAGAGAAAAGGAAGGCCAAAAGTTATTACCCCAGATATTGAGCGCAAGATTGATCAGTACAGAAACGAACAACCGGGTATTTTTTCCTGGGAGCTTAGAGAACGCCTGATCAAAGAAGGACTCTGCAACCGCCAAAATGCCCCTTCACTGACGTCCATCAGTCGAGTAATCAAAATGAAAATGATAAAGGAAGCAAAAAGAAAGAAAACTGAAAAAGAATCAGGGCTGAAGTTTACAACAATCTCTTCAAAACAGTACAACAGACCTTCTAGAGGCAGCAGCAACCAAAACTCACTGTTTGGTAACCCTCAAAGCAGCCAACATTCAGTAGCAAAATCAGTGCAAAAATCTGCACACTTCTCCACTCCGGATGTTTCACCCCTTAAAGACATACCAAGATATTGGCAGCCTTTCACATTATTAACTACTCCAGCAGCAGGAACCGCCAATGATCAAGGTAAAATAGCAGTATGCATAAGGGGCACAAAACTCTGGGTCAAACATCTGGGTGAAAGATATTGTGATAATCATTCTTATCATATAGAAAAGACATTGAAAAAATTAAAAATGCTCAGTATTTTGTCTAACTTGCGAATGCAACAGTCAATAATGGAAGAAAGATGCTTAACTCTTGCAACATTGTTTATCTCAATTTGAAACAAACTATAAATTACTTCAATCCAGAGCAAATCCTTTCTGTTTATTATTTGAAAGCACTTTACTAGCACGTTTAAATGCATGTATAAAAGATCGAAAGAGCAAAAGTACATTGCAATAGTCTTTGTATACATTTTGTCAGATGCTTGCTATTACAATGAACCTATACCTATATCAGAAATTTGGAGAACATTCCTAAACTGGGACCATAAATTGTTTCATAATACTTTATGTTTCTGAGAATTAGTTAGTATACTGCTTAACATTTACAAAAAAACTTTTCGAACTGAGCAATTTCAATTGAATTATATAAAAGAAATCAAATATGCAGTGGAGTGCTAGACAAGACAAAGTTATTCTTGATTTTTACCAGCTTGCTGTGATTGTAAAATAGCTATAATTTTAGGTTGGTTCAAAATCTCATAATATTTAGTTTTATCAAGGTCAATAAAAACTTTTGCCATGGTTTTTACATCGTACATATGAATTTTAATATGTTTCAAGAACAAACAGATCTTTATTTGCACAGATAAACAACTGAAAACATTAGGATCCCCAAACACATCTTGAAGTCATTTTGAATATCTAAAACAAAGTGATGCTACTTAAGTGGTCTGAGGAGACTTCAAAGTTTACTGTACCTCCTCGTATTTACTGCGTTTTACGCAATGGAATACATTTTGATTCATCAGCAAGATGAGTCTTCAGCAATACCTCAAACCTCGTATTTTCTAGTTTGACAGTCAAAGTACAATGTAGATTGATTGTAATATCTCAAGCTCCTTTAAGATCAGAGAATTAGACGAGTGCGTACACTTCGTTACATTTACATCCTTGTTGGTGTTTTGAGCTGAAAAAAAAGTCAAATGTCTTTTATCAAGTTAACAAGTTTATTATACATATGTTTATCTAGTTTATCTAGTAGTTTAATTATGGATCAGGAATAGAAGGAAAATAGATCATTAAGTGCTCAAAAAGCTATTATCTGGGCTATTCTCAAGTCAGATGTACCCAGTAAATACAGTGTAGATACAGGTATATTGATCATTCTCTCTGATTTTGCAAGAATAATAAATTGGTCCAATTGTGTTGCTGCTCAGTTTCTCTATTTTCATTTTCTATCTCAAACAGGAGTAATATACAAACGGGGCATTTGGCTATTAGCATCTGACAAAAGCTCAGCGTGTAAGTTCCTCTCATTGGTTGGAAAACAAGCTGACACACTTTCCCGACCAATCAGATTGCTTGATTGCTGTTCTCGTTAAACTTGTTTATGAGTCAACAACTTTTCAGTCACTTTTACCCAGCAAGAATCACGCGGAGCGAGATCTTACAAAATTTTTACAATGTCATTTTATACGAATTAATGGTGTGGAAGAGCTTGAAGGACATTTCTAAATGTGTGAAAATGCAGGTTGCATTTTACGGAAAGTGGAAAGCTGCCAAACAACTTTAACCGGACTGCTCAGCAAAATTGGAAGCAAACAACAGAGTGAAGCGTACTCTGAAGTTTACAAAATATTTCGTCAAGTTCAGTATGGAATAAAAATATTTTCCTTTTGATTAGACAAAACTGGAAGCACAGAAGGCAAAGTAAATATATTTGTGTCTGATGCAAAGAGAGCATGCAGTGGCTTTGGTTGGAAACTGAAATGTGGAGCTCTAACCATATTCTCTACGAAACACAATGCTGCACAGAGTACTGAGTTACAAGCACATAATGGAAATTTAAGGCAAGTTAAAATTGATTTGCAGTTAAATAAAAAGCCTTAAAAAAACATTTTTAAATTTGGGATCAAGGAAATATGTATTAAATAAGTTGGTTCAACATTCGAATAGTTCAACAATAGTTTTGCTGTAAGAGAGATTGACAAAAACCTAGTAAGTCATTACACAAATATGCTGGTCAGCTTGTACTTCAGCTGTGCACAATTTTTTTTGTTTGTTTTCCAGGATATTTTGTATATGAAATAAATTAATACTCTTATGCCCTATCTGTAACGGCTGCTAGAGATTTTAAAGTTAAAACAATAAATAGTTTGAAGTTGATCAGTGATTGTGACTTTAATTTGAAAATAAATTCCTCTCGGGTTATTTTTCTCCAAGTATTCCAGTTTCTCTTACCTGAACTACAAACTTAAGCATTCATTTATCTTCGACATTTTGCCAAAAGGAATAAATGTAAAATTTGTAAACTATCAAATACATCAACTCAGACTTCACTTTTTTAAATTGTAATTACAAGTTTTACTTCTCAAATCCACACCAAATTTGAACGGACATCTTGTTTGATCGATCGTAGCGCTGTCCACGAAATCCGGCAAATTTTTGTTGACACAGATGCACGGTATAAGCAATTTTATTTTCAAAAACGTAGGTTTAATGTATATTTACTTTGACAGCGTGGGTCTTGTAAGTTTTGGATTCTATCGTCACTGAGCTGACTTTGAATTTCTAGTTCCAAATGCCCAGTGAAGTCCGCCTATAAAACAAGTTGTGCCATAACTAAATCAATTTACGTCGTAATGTATCGTAAGTGAGTTTAAGCAAGCATAATTTTCGTTTTAAAACATATTTTGACCATATTTCATGAAATCAATGTTGTAATACATTTCTGTCGTCCATGCAAATCAATCAGAAACTTCACATATCCACGTCCTTATTTCGAAGAACAGATTTGATTGGTCGGGAAAGTGTGCCAGCATGGAACTGCAGTTGTTTTCATGAGCTTCTGCTTCGGACGATATATATGTCATAAAATTGGCGTACACAGATGAAGCTTTAAAACTTCTATCAACATGAACAGGACTGTGCAGAACAAGTAAAAGTTTGGAAGCCTCTCCATTCCACTTATATAACATATCCATAACTTGGAAGTCCACCATCTTGCATCTGCAAGGACCTACTTACTCAAAGTCATCGCCGTTGAAAAGGCACTCTCTCAAACTCAGTTGAATATTTCATGAAGTGCAATCGCAAGCTTGTTCCTTTTCATCCTTGAAAAGTAGTCCTTAATTGTTTTGGCTGTATCCATTGCATTCATATTTTCTATATTTTATTGCATTCTTTTTTCAGTAAGCCGAAATTGAAGGGTTGCCCTGTTATTTTCATGCCTATATATACTTGCTCATGAACTGACTAAAACAAGCACTTTGAGTTTAGATAATTATCAAAACAAATCAAATATTGTTGCGTTATCCGCCATAGTAAAGCAAACGAAAATTTAGAAATATCTTTCACATTTGATTTTAAAACATATAAACATATCTTATATATGGCAAGAACGGGGACCTGCATTTTGTATGAGGACTAGAAGATGAGAAACTGTAACCAATTTAATTTTCGTCCTTACATAAATTGGCTATACAAATCAAAATAGAAGGTAGTCACGAACACCTTAATTTAGTTTATTCTCTTCGCCACATCATAACAGTTAATAAAATACCAACAAGAAACTACTTCAGAAATAGATGACATGGGTAAGAAACATGAATTAAGTCCCAGTTAGAATTATACACAAAATACTAAAGTATAAGAGGAAGTCACAGTGCTTATACATTTTTAAACTGCCGTTATTGTTATTTGTTTAGAGGAAATGCACATTTCGGCAAGAAAACGGAATAGAAAACGATGGAAATACAAAACAAATGTATTTTTCAATTATGGTAAGGGAAAGAAAAAATGAAGAAACGGGAACAAAGATGGAAATTTAATTATCATGTAATTGAGAATATGACTAAGAGAGTTGTTTAAAACATGTAATAGATGTTTCTTTAAACTGTTTCTAAAAGAACTCAGAAATGGTCTTACTTGTAGATTTCCAGAATTTAAGCCATGGAAGACAATTGCAACTTTTTTATACTGGTTCTGCGGTACTGAGATCTATAATCAATTTTGCACGTAGTTGAATAGGAGTGATTTTCAGAATTTCTTTGAACTTAAATTTAGAATTTTTTTGGGCAGTAGTTGGTTCTGAAATGAGCACATAAACAAGCCCACCTTAAGGACATAATTATTTTTAGGTTCAAGAGATTGTTTTCATAGAATAGAGGTCCAGCAGTGCGTCAGACTTGTATTTGGTAACAGTTATAATGAGTAATGACTCGTTTGTGAGGATCATTTAGCCTTTCCAGATTTCTTTCATATGTAGATCCCCATATTGCATTTCCGTAACACAGATAGGGATTTATAAGTGAAAAATTAAGTTTATGAGGGAACTCTGTGAAGTTATTACTATGGATCGTGATATTTTACCAGAGATAACATTAATGTGTTTCTTCACTTCAGCCAATCATGCGTTCACCGAACCACGAACAAAAGATGCAATCTGTCTCGGAACAACAAAGCTGTGTCCAATATAGCCGGCATCAGTTTAGAAACTCTCTCAATATTTACTTCAAGGACATTCAAACTCTCCCTTAATCAGTCGCGATAAATTTTAGTCTTGCCATTTTTACCAACAGTTATTGATTTATATTATCCAATTTCAGTGCATTTTATATGTAAAGGGGAATTTATCTTAAATCAAATTCCAAATCTGTAAATATTGTAAATCGGTTTCTCGCTATTGGTAATATACTTTTTCCTTAATGATTGCAAATGAAGCATCTAACTGCAAAAAAAAGTAGCTCCGTTTATGAGTAGATATGGCCCAATAATTGTATAGGCCAAAAATACGGCTAGAGTAGCTATATTTGACTAGCAGAAAACATTTTCATCATTATTGATTAGGTTTTAAGAAGCTTAAAACCTATGTTATCAAACAAAGTTTAAATAATGCAGCTATCTGTGTTTTCATGCAGGAGTTTTGGCTTTTGACCTAGTTGCACACTTTGAAGACCACTACGCTGCTTTTTATCGCCGATATGGACAGCGACAAAGGCAAAGTGATTCTTGTTGCAAAGTGATAAGCACTGCAAACGATTTTCAGGTATTCGAACTGATATTGTGGAACGTAGAAAGTGAGAAATCGTTACGAGCCAGAGAGTGTTATGAAAACAATACTAGAAACAAGAAATAAGGATAACTGATCTTAGGCAAGACGTAGGTATACTTTAGATTATATTTTCAAGTTGAACAGCTATTACAATTAGATTGGAAATACCACACGTAAAATTGTTAACGTATTGGAATTTGTAATATTTTGCAAGATCAAGTGAACAAGCTAAATTAGCAAGTTGTTGTCAGAAGAAACAGATTCTTCACGACATTTAGCTCAGTTGGTAGAGCAACGCCAACGCCTCGTGGATTTGAATCCGAAGAGGTGAGAATCACGTGGGATATTTGTGCAGCACTTCAACTTATCACATTTAAAGTACTATATGTTTGTTATCTCCTCACTTATTTCTCTGCAGGTCTGGTTTGCTTACCAACACGAAAACATGGCGCAGCAAATAGTGGATCAAGATGGCGACTATGAAAGCAATCACGATGCCGAGTACACTTTACCTTGTTCATCACAAGTTTCCTTAACCTCCTTCTCCACAGCAGGACCCTCAAGATTGTATTTTCCTACTAAGAGTAACAGTTGAACATCTATTAGTTACTATTATCTTGGTTAGATCCATTAAGAATTGTATTGTGATCAGCTCTATGAAGATTTTCAACAATATCTTGACAACATAATCTTCATTACGTTGCATACTCATAAATGAAACATAACAAATACTGTCCAAAACTATAAAGTAATAGCTTCAGCAACATAAGTTTATTTGATAGAATGTATCATAACATTCAGTAAGGTTCGAAAAGTTTGAGACTTGAGTGCTTTTAGAAGTTTACACGGATGCGCTTGTATATTTTCATAACTCATAACCGAACTCAAGATCGGTTTTAAAAACCAAAATAAGAATTAAAATATGAACCTAAGGGTTTCAAACTATTTGATTGGTTCACTATTTCCGGCTACCGTTTATTCGTGATTCACCTACCGAAATTTTTGGGTTTTTTTAATGTTAATTTTTATCTCTTTTAGACTGAAATTTCCGCACAATTATAAAATAATTTTAAACAAAAGTTTGAACACATTGGCAAAACTAAAACAAAATTGACTTCCAACCTTTTTGCATTTCTGCAAAAAACTACTTGTAATCTAAAAGAAGATGTGAATCATATAGTCACATTACATCAAAGATGCGGATCACACAGTCACATTACATCAAAGCAACGCTAACTTCACGCAGTATAAGTGTTTTAAGTTGTACTAAGCTCTTCAAATCAAATAGAGTTCTAAATTATTTCATCAAGGCTTTATGGAAACTGGATAAGTCTGCGGAAACTTACAGCCCTTGATTATTGAACTTTCATGAAGTTGTGCGAAGCTGCGCCAATCGATTCCGGTCACCAAACTTTCTCAGTGCAGTCTTTAACATTTAACCCAAATGTTCCCCTCCTCGAAGCCATCTCAACGGTTCATTAATATTAGTTCAATTTGAATACAACAAAATGTTTCCATCCAATAAATTTAGAGCGCTAACTTTCAGTTCCAAGCCCGCTCCTTTCCATCACGTCAAGCACAAGGCGAGGAGGGAGGAAATTATTCTGACTTCTGCTTTTAAAAAAATTGGTCGAACGAAAAAAGAACCCTGATGAAAATCTTCGGTATAATAGTTGTAATTTTTGTCCATTTGTTTCATTATGTATAAATCCGTTTTAACGCGAGCTTCTTTTTCCAGCTGTAACTTTCAGTGTCACAAATTTTTCAGATATTGGGTGCACAATGAAAAAAAAATTTTAACTGACAAATTGCAAACTATGAAGTCAAGTTTCTTTCAACAATTACAAGGCTACCTCGTTTATACATGGTAAAGCAATAGATAACACAAGACAAGAAGCGTGTAGTTCCAGACCAGCACACTTTCTCGATCAATTAAGTTCTTTCATCCGAATGAGGACAGCAAAAGTGAATCACAACAATGAATATATTGTCAACATATAGAAAGGTCAACTGAACACATGCATCACCAATCGCTACCGGACTGCAAAACTCGACAGAAAACTCCTCCTACAAGCAGCTTAATTAATCTCTTATCAAATGCAGTATGTATAAAACTTAAAATTATGCAAATGCAATATGTATAAGACTAAAAATTATGCTTGACTATCACCGACTTTTCATGGACTAGTTTGTAGCTATACGAAACGTAACAGAATTCACTGGAAGACCAATTTTAAGAAAATTAACATCTTTTGTTGGGTCAGCGAAGCCGAATGTTTAGTTTGATTAACAGCAGCCGGCATTCAATAGAGCAAAATGGAGCAACGTTTGAAATCAGTATTGTTGATTCAACCACGCATGAGTAGACTTAAACGGCAAAATCAGTCAAACTCAGCGATGATAGACCTAAAAAATTGACAAAACTGTAAAAAATTTTTAGTCTGAAACTAAACATGTACCAAACCCAGCGTCTTGACAATGAAATAGCTTAAATTGGATAAAAGATTTATATGAACGTCACTGTTTTTGAAAATGTCAATTAACATGTCTTTTAGCTCTTTTTTTCAATAAATGTTAAGGCGTAGTGTCATTAGAGTTAAATGACTTGATATCTCATTCCAGCTCTTAGCACCAGTACTTGAGAAAGCATATTTTGTGTGTTTAGTTTATAATTATTTATTAATTTTTTTAAACATTTTGAGATACCGATGATATTGTTTTATAACATTGCACGTTTGATTTTATGGAAATAAGTTTAGAATGTTAGTGGGTGGGATATTGTTGTCAATATCATACATTGTTTAAAAATGCAGACAAATTCATAACATAAGAAGTTCACAGGTGAAAGTCTATTAAGCAAGCACATGACACCAGAACAATGATTTTGTTAAGATAAGTTTTAGATGCATTTCCCCATCTGATAAGTCTATAAGCTATATATAGATAAGGTGCGAATATTGACTGGTAGAAATTTTAAGTATGTGACGAGGGACAAGGTGTCTCAATTTAGAAATTAGTTTTTAAAATCGTTTTACTTATTTTAGTGGCAACAGCATCTTCAAAATAGGTTTTCGTCAAAAAGAGCTATCAGGTATTTGATACAATTTTACATTCTGTATTTTTTTTCAAAAATTGTTCCCAGCGTCTAAGTACGACTCAAGTTGGTTGTACTTTAATGAAGGCCTTTTTATACAATAGCCATATGTTGCCGAGTATAAAATTGTATTTCTCTCACGCGATATTGGAGTAGTGATTTTTTAGTTTACATAAAAGTAAATGCTCTTTATCATTTTATAGCCTCAACGTTTTTCTTAAAACAAGTATTAAAAGAAAGAATGTATACGTCTCAACTAAAAGTTGTCAAAATGACACAATCTTTGGTGGAAGCAGAAAAATGACATGCTTTTTCTTAGAAAAATAAAAACCAGTTATTTTGGCTGAGATTAAAAAATTTGGGGATCTTCGGCCTCAGTTGTTCTCATTTCTATTACAACTGAGCAAAAATACACCGTATGGCTCCGAGAAACTCGCCCTGATATTTTCCTGAATCGTGCAAAAAAATTACTCGAAATAGGATTACAATAAAGAGTTAAACTATTATAACTGGGGCAGAAAAGGAAATAACTTGAAACTTGTTCCATCGTTTGTAATCTTAATGACATTACTGCAGTCTTCTTAATCTTGTTAAAAATGTCGACAGCAATGACTGTGCAAAATTCACGAAAGCTTGCAACTTTAACCTCTTCACTTCAGATAGTTTTACAAAAAGATAGCAGGGCGAGTTTCTTCAGTCCAGTTCGTGTGTTCTACCAGTTTTTTGTTCAAGACAACCCGGCACTTTAGTTGACTTATGCTTACATTTAACAGCTGGTCTAGGTTCCAGAAGCACTCAGAACATCATCAATGATGGAAGCTTACATATTAAGTCAGATTTCCTCATAAGCCCGTGTTATTTGCCGACACGGAACACAAGGCAAGAGGAAATTTTTTGAAAATCTCAAACTGTTGCTAAGATATTGCGAACGAAAGATTTCACCAGAGGCACATTCAGCTGTGTCTTTCTTCAAGCTCAATTTTCTTGAACAAAATTTTCTGCACATATAGGGCAATAAAAATGGTCACAACTCGGTCGACTTTTTCTCTATCGCCATAAAATTTAGCAAAGCGATAGATTACCGAGTCACATCCAAAATCGTGCATGGGAATTTAGAATGTCTTTTTAATTTCCTTCTTAGGGTTTTTTTTTTGTAAATTGCCCGCTTCAGATATCGGTATTGTGTTCAGTCAGTCAGTCGTCCCCATCGTGCTATTTTATTTAACTCTAAAAAATGATTGACGCGGAGATCTATCAATCTTCGACACTGTTTTAGACATCAAACTGTCCTGAATTGAACAAGGGTCAAGGTGACAATTGACTGCATTAAAAAGGACCTCGTGGAGAAAAATTGTTGGGTTGGAAACAACGTTCTTAATTTCAAAATAAATCACGGATTTTCAAAACATATTCTTATCATCATATAGAGCTTTGGATTGACGTATAGGTCTATGGGTATCCAACGTATATTAACGGTGTCATATTGAAGATACTGCTGTCGAGATGAGAAACTCATCCCGCGGGATTTTGATCTCGTTCCCAGACCAACCTTTATTCTCATCACGCTCCCGCGGGTTTGCTGATTTGCTTTCGAGTTTGACATTTTAAAATTCAAAATCTACAATAATAATTTTGAAAATAAAAACAGGACGGGTGTAAATTATTTGTACACAGTAGAGGGCATTGTAAAGTTAGGGTTAGGGTTAATTAAGGTTATGGCTAAGATCATAATTAGTAGTAGTATTAGTATAAGTACTGGGGTTAAGGTTAGTTTTTTGGATTATGGTTAGGTTTAAGATCTTGGATCTGGGTTATGCCTGAGCACGGGGTAGCAATGTGGTTTATTTTGATACTTTTGCAACAGTGAGTGTATTGCCGACATTAAGACGGCAAGCATCAAACAAATTTTACACAAAAAGAGTTCGTTACCAGCTGGGTTAAGCAGCTTTTTGTAATTTCTTGTGTGGCACTACAACAATTGAACAGAAATGCTAGTGTCACTGTCACTGAAGTGTTTTACTTTCCATACCATTGGATGGAAGCAAAGTGATTCAAGACAGTTAAAATGGGAGAAAGACTCCCTCGTTCACGAGACATTTATCTCTAAAAGAAAAAAACCTCATTCAGAAAGACGGACTTTTGACTTTGTCCCACCACTTAAATCACTAAAGATCTTGACTAGATTCTATGTAAAATCAGCTATAGCATTATACTTAATAGCTTGTAATATTTCAAAGATTCCATGAAACAATTTATACAAATGTGGCACTTTCAGACTCAACAACAATACATTCTGTGATGGTCAAATTGGCTGATCCGCTCTCAAATTTCACAAATACGTTGTGAACCTGTTCTTTTGTCGGTTTGAGGACATGTACTGAGTCAGTTATGCATTATGCAATGTTGGAATCCCAAAATATAAATTTAAACATTTTAGAACGTTATACGCATACATTTGTAGAACTGAAGAAGAGAACGCTATCGGTGTTCTCATTTACCTTTGGTTGGCTGGTTGTTCAGCCCTCGGACGTCGCTTTGGACAATCTAAGGATCAGTGGTCCAATGAAGAATAGTTACTAAATTTATGTTAATCAGTGCCATTAGTTCTGATTGTTAAGCCCAAATGTCCCTCTTCAGGATCTTCAAGTCTTCTTTAAAAATACAATGGATTTCCGTCCCGTGGAATTTAATTCAACAATTAGATTCGACAACCGGATGTCCGGTATTTGAGGCATTTTAAAAATTCCACAGTTTAGTGCATTTTTCTTTAGAGCCTATACCTCATAGATCATGTATCAGATACATGATCAAGCGGCATCTTTGTGCTGATGTAATCTGCTGATGTAGTCTGCAACCAACTTTATCAACCCCCCCCCCCCCTCCCCCGGGGTCAGATGTCGGGGTGCTTGTCGGAAAATCTGACTTACCTAGATAGTTTGCTACCCTCAAAAAATACCTCTGTTGACTCAAAATACCATAAAAAAATACCGGAACATATACCATATACCGGTATTAGATATGATCTATCAGTTGAAATACATGTACGAATCGGGTGCCATTTATTGTTACCTGTACGCATCAAATATGTCTAGCTCACAACAGTTTATATATAAACATATTGTCATCCTCACAGTTACAATTAAAGGCATTGCAGCAAACGTTACTGACCATTTTGCACAAACTGTGTAACCTCTTCTCCTAATCCTATCATCTGATCGGTATTGCAGCAAAACTTTAATAAAATAACTATGTCACTCAAGCTTAAATTTAACAACTGAACAAATCTTGACAAATATGAACAGTAATGTCTGGTCATCTACTCTGTCTTTCACTTGCTGCCACCTCGATCAAGTGCAGCAAATGTTTAAAAATACGGACAAAACTATGCCAATAAAATGTTAATAAATTGCTTGGAAACCGGCGGGAAACTGTCGTGGATAAACAGGGCAGGATCGGGTCTTTTTGACTTTGTTCACTCGACGGATCGATTCAAGACCAAGTCCGGGAAAATAGGCCGGGATCCTGATTTGCGCCTAGATTACCCTTAAAAAATACCAGACTGTTTTTAACACTCCGCTCTTGCCTAAGCAAACCCCTAAAAAATACTGAATCGCCAATTTCAACGACGAGCACCCCCGACCTCCTACTATAGGGAGTACTCCCCCCCGGAATACTTGTGTTGATATAATCAGAGGCGACCGTATTACAGTTTTTTCAAGGAGGTTTCAATACTAATCGCCGGTTTTCCGATATATGGAACCATTCATTCACGTTATCCTACAAATTCTCGAAAACACATCCTCGTAATGTATTTTGTATATAAATATCCTCTACATATCCATGCATAGGAATAATGACAATCTGAGAATTTTAGGATGGTTTATGTTTAACATATCTAATTTTACAAGTTTCACTCTTCAAATATTTTATTTGTGTATAAATTATCAAACTGTTAATGATATCAAACTTATGAACGCAAAGAGGCAAAAAGAGTTGCGACGTTTCTCTTTCTTCAAGTTGTTCTCTTTAATTCAACCACCTCCTACATCTGGTATGCAATTTTCGACTAATTTTGAACATGCTCAAAATATTTACTCTAAGCCCTGACGTTAGAACAAGGTTCCTGAAGGGTGCTATTTTCTAGGGTAACTACAGTGATAAGTCTTGACAGTTGAATTGGCCAATCATTTAAAATAGTTAACCCTGTTTAACCCTATTTAAAATCTAAGCACGAAAAGCATACAAGTTCAAGGTCAATCGAATGGCTGACAATGGCCACCATATCATCTTAATGGGTGGGAAGGAAAATTGTCTGCAAATCGGATTATCTTTGGCTGTAAGATTGTTCTTTTCCCTTTTTATAACACTGAATTGTGCAAATTTGTTGTTTCACTTTTGTTGATCTGTCGGAACAATTGCAACCTGCCGACGACTTCTTTATAAATAAATGTATAATTAAATGAATGAATAAATAAATAAATAAATAAACAAACTAATTAATTACTGAATTAATTAATAAAAAAACAAATAAATAAATAAATAAAGCTACAAACTACTAAATCAACTACAGCTTTGTAACATTTGGGCCTTGTGGAGAAACATCATTGTTTAAGGGAAGGCTGAGGGGTATTTTTAGACCCCCTTGTGATATTCAAAATGCTTTATCCGTTCCTACTAAACTTGTGATGAGTGAAATTTGTCTTAAAACTTTACTTTGGGTATTGTCACGTGCTTGTAAATTGGTAGCCAGAACAATGACGTCAAAAAATGTTTATTTTAAAACAGTCATTCTGTCATAGCATTGTGTTATCATAACTTAACATATATAACGATAGAAACTTGCTTCGCAGATACTACAGATATCCTCTGTATCTACAATATTAAATAAAATGACCGATTTTTTTTAAAAAATCGGATATCGGCTTTTTCCATCTTTCAGAATATATTTCAAAATATCCAAGAGGGATGGAAAATTGAATTAAGCTTGAATTAAGAAGGCAATCTGGTCATAAGTTGCAAAAAATTGGCTGGGAAAATCCGATTTTTTGTTGTTGTTGAAAATGAATTTTTAACTATTCATTATTGCCCTGATTTGGCACATTTTCCGATTCCGCTTTTACTTTTTGCGATTTTCAATACCTTATTATAGGAAATTAACGCTCCATGAAATTAAGGTATTGGAAATTAACGCGACTTAAATTAACGCGAATTTA
>JANRMR010221581.1:0-17595 GCA_025434825.1 Bergia sp. 'catenularis'
CAATTAAACAATTGTTTCTCTAATGATAAATGCTACAGATGATTTATAAGAACCATCCATATACAAATATTATATAATTTTCTGACCTGTTTTTCGATGGAATGTTGGGAAATCCATATTTTGACAAAGATATGCTGATTGGGATCATCTTGACATGCTTGTTAAACAGAGAATGTATTAAATATATATGCCAACCATTACTATTTCAATCATACAATCATTTCTTGAAGGGCACACCACCACACTACTGTACATTACATACACTTTGTGTGTCTACGGGCCTGTTTATATGGAGGCGGGCCAGCCCAGTTAGCGATATCACTGTATGCCTATTTCTCATATATAGTAGTGTTTCATTTATATGAGAAGGCGGGATGACCAGGTTTCCAGGATCCTGCTAGACAGCTACCGGGATCTCAGCAAACTGGGCCAAACAATATGGCACCACGCCAGCCTGTCTTCGTACATAAACAGTTCATCCTGGCTGCTGGGGTGAAACATCTTCAACTGCACATGCCCACAAGAGTTTTGTTGAAGGAATTGATCACACACAACAAGCTATCTAGTATGAAAAGTGAAATTCTCCCAAACTGTTTAAAAGGAACATATTTAGGAGACTTTAGCAACATGTCAAATGTCATGTTTGGGGCTGAGAGGGTTATTGATTCATGTTAATTCTTCATTCACAGAAAACGTTTCAATGTTTGGGTGGGTGAATGTTAAGATCTAATTATAATGGGAATGGGGTTTTCTTGAGCTCGGTATAAGTAAGTAGTAATCAAAAATAATAATAAAAATGAATAGTAAATGAATGAAAACCAAAATGTTAAATTTATATTTTACTCTGATGACTTAAATTTTCATTTTTTTACAGACTGTCATCTAATGGCCTGGAGGTAAGACTGCTTTATTTTGTTGGGGGAAAAATTAGAAACACACATAATTTATTCATCATCACCACTTCTTGTGCAAACATCATATGTTATGAATACTGTACTATTGGGACCTTCCACATTTTAGTTTTTTCCATCAAAAATTTTTTTTGACTTGTATCTCATCTTTTTCAAAATCTGCATGTGTTTAGGTTTTGTTAAATTTTGTGCAATTTTAATCTCATGTATTATGTAAAACAGATTATTTTCCAAGCAATTATGCATTGATGTAAAATGACAAAACAGTGTCATTTGGAATGCATATTAAGCTTAACAGCAAGTTATTAATAGTATAAATTGTGACATCTAGACTATAATGCAAAAGATGTGATGCATATGATATACAAAGCAGAAGAATAAATTAAAAATTCCGTACCATTTTGTAAGGTCTGTCAGGAGTTTCAAAAACACATAGGAGTTGGAACAAGCAAATACCATAGTAGGTAGGAGTTGGGGATTTATTGAAAGTTAAGACGTGCTTTTTGAGACAGACAAAAGCTCTGGGAAGTACATAATTTTGTCAGCATCTTGCTTTGAAACTCCAGTCTGTGCTGTAAGTAGAATGCTAAATAAGTTCTAAAAAAAGTAAGGATGCATGCATATTTACTTCAAGTGCATTTAGGACTATTAATAGTTTTGTTGAAAATGGTATTGGATGTACAGTGCTTATGATCACTCAGTCCATTTTATTTGTCTTAAAAGTACACATTTCCTTAAAATAATTATTTTGCCAACTTACAAAACTTTGACATCTGAAATTTATGATATATTTGTACAAAATAATGACTTGTGTCGACACATGCCTGACATTAATTCTCAAGCCCCAGCTGAAGCAAACATTTCATTTTTAGTTTTAAAAATTTCATGAACAAGAATCAGACATGTGTTGAACATTTTTAATCTGATCATTAATATTCAAATGATGAAAAATGCATGTAATAATCATAGTGGATGCTAAAGACCAAAAACTCTCAATTGTATATTTTTTCAGGGGAAGGCTATACATGTACCTATCTTGATATCTGATTCGCAGCTGGCCTGTTTTTGTAAGGTTTTTATTAGCAAGGATGCATTTTGTGAAATGAGTGCCATGTATTCTGATATAATCTTTGTAGTCAAAGCATTAAGTAGTTTGTTTAAGATGAACCAGCTGCAAGTGAAATCAAATTATGCATGTATGAGCTCTGTAGTTGTCACTGTTGGTTCTAACAGAGGAAATGGAGTTCTTGAGGAAGAAGCATTTGTGTTTGACTCATTGACTTCTGGGCTTGACTTTTGTCACTCAGTTTTAGACGAGAAACCATGATCAATATACAGTGAAGGTAAACCTAGTTTTCTGAGAAAAAGCTTTGATTTTTTTTGTTTGAAATAGTGCTTTTATATTTGCAATACTCATATTGTTGATTTTCGACAAGATGTTTTAGTCTGTTGCTCCTATTTGAAGCTCAGAGAAATTCAGTATCATGATATTCTTTGTGGGTTTAAGTTTAAAAAAAAGGAAAGAGAAAGGTCGACAAGGAAATAGTGTTGGAGAGCTTGGATGTTAGGAATACTGCTAGGTTTTTACACTGAAGCCAGTTTTTCTTAATATTATGCTAATATCAACTAGCTTTTGTGTTTCATTGTCCTTCTGTGGCACAACAGATAATTTTAGATAATAATATTGGACTGAGGTTAACCTTACCATGAAGGCTTAGTTTAAAGAGCTTTTTCAGTTCTCCGAAGTGGTCAAATTGCTCTCTATGAGGGCTGTGAAAAGTCATTTCATTGTTCTTTCATATTCTGTGAGTTTTGAGTTATCACCGTTTCACCTGCCTGCTGGTCTGCATTTGCATAACAATCGTTTCTAGAATGAAATTGGCTTGGAGCTTCAATATTCTAAGAAAGAATATCTGAAAGGATTTCTTCTAGATGTACTTGTTAACAGTGTATAAAGTAATGAATTTATATTATTTTTTCCCTTGAGGAAAGAAATTCTAAACAACATTAGAATTAAAATTTATTTAGCTTTTTTTTTGTATTTTAAAGTCAAAATAATAGTCTTCAATTTATATTCTGGTAACAAATACATGTATGTAAAAAATAATGCCAAGGGCTATAGAAAATAAATCTTTCTCATAGACAGGTAATTTTCTTCTTGGCACTGAAATCATGGCAGACCAAAATTATTTTGACATTTTTTGGAAATTAATAGTAACTCTGACATGATGTTACTTGAGAAAGCAAACAGATCATCAGTAAATTAAACCAATTCACCTATCTTTTTTAGGTTTGAATTTTTTCTTAAGAATATTATTTCATGAGTTTTGTGAATGGTAGTATTTTTAAAATTGATTTTAAAAAAGTGTAATTCATTATGTTTTCTGGATCCATCAATTGTTTAAGTGGTGTCTTATTTTAATTCTTAAAATCAAGGCTTTTCTTGAATTGGTTGTGGATGACTCATTTTTTTAACTGTCTCATTAACTTTATAATGCAATCTGTGTTTGCTGGTCGTGTATTAATCAGGTTTTTATTTGGACTTTAAATGTTTTTCATTCATCCTGAACTCTGAATAATTCATCCATGCAGAGTAAAAAAAACTTTGTTAAATATTAATGGCGAATTAATTTTGTGCTTATATTTTTTTTTTGGTTTGTTCTATTTTTACCAGATTTTGCTTTCGGCTTGTTTTCCCACAGTGGCAGGAATTAAAATTGCAAAGAAAATGATTAATTCTAAGTATCCCAGACAACCTAAATTGTTTTCAGTAGTGTGTTTTACAACCAGTCTTCTTTGAATATTATATTATTTTGTTACTTGACAATATTTGGTCCTCACCAGCATGTTCTGGTAATGACTTAACCTTCATCATGCAGAAATGCTTTCTTATCTAATATGTAATAATTGTATTTTATTGAGTAGAAAAGTTTGGTGTTAATAACTTTAAGAATTTCTTCACAAATTAAGGATCCCAGTAAAAATTTGATACGAAAATATTAATTTTGTGTTTTTGAAGATGCAAAGTCAAGATTTGTAGGAATACTGCTAGGTTTTTAGAGTGAAGCCAGTTTTTCCTATTATGCTAATATCAACTAGCTTTTGTGCTTCATTGCCCTTCTGTGGCACAACAGATAATTTTAGATAATAATATTGGACCGAGGTTAACCTTACCATGAAGGCTTACTGCAAAAGCTAATCGCATGCTCGGATTTCTCAAACAGAACTGCACAAGAGACCTCCCACCCAAAGCTATTAAGACCTTATTCACAGCATTAGTTAGATCATACCTTGGCTACTGCAGCCAAGTCTGGGCACCCCAATCTGTTATCAGAAACATCAGACAAATATTATTGAATCAGTACAACGAAGGGCAACAAAGTTTATTTGCAAAAATCCGCCGGACCTTACATGCAGAGATCACCTTATTTCCATTAATCTCCTTCCACTTAATTACTGGCTTGAATACTTGGATCTTGTCTTTTTCTACAAGTGTAAATCTGATGCAATCTGCATTGACCTTGACAACTATATAAGCTTTTGCTCAGGCCGCACACGACATGCCACTACCGGACTGTACCTCAGGCAAAATTTGATTCCGCAAACGTCAACCTTCAGAGACTTGTTCTTCCAGCGAATAGTGAATCTGTGGAACGCTGTCCCCGATGAGATAAAACTGGCCTTATCTAGATTTGTTCTTTTAAGAAAAAACTCAAGTCTTTTTTTCTTTTATAGACTAAAAACTTTTTTTAATCAGGACAATATTCATACCTATAAAATAATAATGCCCTAAGTGCCGTGTTTCGAATGTTTATACCATCTGTTCATGTTAATTCTTCTTCCTTTTTTTATTTTTTATTTTTTTTTAAATTTTTTTTTAACGTAGGGTGTAATTATGGGCAGGGTTTCCTTCTTTTTACTGGGTGTGGGTGTTAGGTACTAAAACCTTGTAGGGGACTTTGTGTCCTTTTGTTTTATGTACCCAGTGCTCTGCACTAAATCCAAAAATAAATAAATAAAATAGTTTAAAGAGCTTTTTTCAGTTCTCCAGAGTGGTCAAATTGCTCTCTATGAGGGTTATGAAAAGTCATCTCATTGTTCTTTCATATTCTGTGAGTTTTGATTTATCATCAATTTTGTGTTTTTGAAAATGCAAAGTCAAGATTTGTACACCAAATTGCTTTCTCTTATCTTGTGTAGTTCATAAATTGTATAAAATGTGTTTGGCAGTTAGGGGAAAAATTAAAATTGAAAGAAGAAATAATTAGCTGAAATTTCAAATGTTCATGTAGAAATGTTAAACAATAAATCTTGAAATACTAGTTTGTCAATAAATTGCCAGCAGTCACATTATTTTATAAATTAAAGTCTGTAGCAGTGAGAATGTGGGCCATTGGATACTCTAGCCATAAGTTTTGAGTGAACAAGTACAACTTTAATCCTGCCACCAACAGAACAGGAATTGGTGGATTCGGCCTCCTAGATAAAATTTCCTTATTTGAAAGTGAATGTCACCAAAATTGCAAGACTTACTAACTAAACCTAATTTGCTGTGTAGTTCCAGAAAATGCTAACACCATATTAAACCCTCTCCATGGAGAAAATTCCTGTTGGGAAGGGAAGGGGTCAGAAGCCAAGCTTTTTTAGAGGAAAATATGAGATTCAACTGGAAATATTTCCTCTGTTTTACATTTAGAATATGGATATTTTCTGGAACACTTTGAACAATATCATAAAGCTGCCTTTTCATAGATGTTTTGCTTATGTCGGAATCATTGTTCAACTGTTTGAAATCATTTTGTAAGCATAGATCTGGATATTCAGTTTGATTTAGGATGATAATCTTTGTAATAAAGTAAAATAACAAAGTGTAACATTTTCCCTTATTTGCCATTAAAACTGTGATTGCTACAGGAACAACTTGGCATGTGGCCGAAATCCCTTGTATTTATTTTAGCTCATAGAACTACAGCAGTAATTAAAGTCGCACTCTTCTGATTTTAGGGAAATGAAGCAGTCAGAGTGGACAGCATTCTGAAGGTATGTCTTGAAAGAGTTCTTTGAAAATGTAATTTTTCCATTAAGGAAAAATTGGAAAAAAACAAAAACATTTCTGGATTTTCTTTACCATGCCTGAAGATTGTGGGTCCTTGTGTTGTCTTCCCCATTTATGCTCACTAAATCCCAGGCTATATTGAGACTACAATGCCAGTAATAAGAGTAAATTCATTTTGGTGACATATTTGGACATGCTTCACTCACAGTGCTATCTTGCATACAGGAAATGACGCAGTTGGTTGCCCCACCTCTCACTGGTATTCACACACCAATTAAGGGGTCCAGTCAGCACGGCTCCTTTCCTTTTCCAGATAAACCAGTGCCCCAGGTAGTTCTACATGTAAGTATGATTTCCAGTGCCCCAGGTAGTTCTACATGTAAGTATGATTTTCAAAATAAGCTGTTGACCATTGCATCCTACGGCAACTCTCTAGTTTGCAGCGCCTACTTTTTCGTCATTTTGTGTTGCACAAAATATTGAAATCCATTGAAATAAGCACGTTGAATAACCGCGCAAAAATACATGAAATGATAACATCATGCACATGCGCTTTTTGCAGTTTCTGAATGGCTCCAAGTGTTAGTTGTCTTAACAAGCTGCCCATCCCAAGGAAAATGTATGAGTAATAATGAGATCTGATAGGAAAAAAAATGGAAAAAAATTAAAGCAGGGTGGTCACAATGCTAGTGCATGTGGGCAAGTGATCATTATTGTTAGAGAATTGGTCCTAATTCTAGCTCCCTTAATTCTCCTCTTCCCTTCGCAGGGTGCAATGCCCACTAATGTTTTTGCAAAGCCTACATTCACATGTAGGAAAATCACTGATCTTCTCCTTAATCACGTGAATTATAATTATGTCGTGTTATGAAATTATCAGTTGTTAAATTCTCATCACTTGTTTCCATGTATTTACTGTTAAAAAGTGTTTTGGAATTTAACATTTTCATCCAAGTTTTGAGTAGAAGATCAATTTTGATTTTCTCAAGCAAAGCAACTTATAAATATTGGTACTGCAAGGAAAAGATCTAGGTGTTACCATGTTGAATAACTTGGTGGAAATAGGTTTTTCTTTTATCATTTTGTCCTAAAGTATTGGAACATCTGGCTATGTTCAGTCCTAATGCAGTTGTTGTGGGAATTGATGTATTGTGTAAAACCAAAAAAAAATTGTTTGATTTGTAATACACTTCTTTTGTCTTTTTGTTTGCAGGATCTGTCAGGAAAAAGTAAGTTAGTTTTCTTTATTATGGTAATTCTAGACAAGTTGAATGGCCAAAGACATTGTGCTGAAGTTTTCTTTTTTTGAAAAAAAAATTGTTTATGTCTCTGGTATATTTTTAGATACGAGACAAACATGTAATCAAAAAAGTGATCATCTCACCGTACACACCTTAATGTATGGTTTTGAATAATTTATTCTTTGTTGCAGAGAAAGAGAAAGCATCCCTTTCTGATGACCTTCATTTAAGTGATGATGATGATAGTGATGATGAACAGGTATAAAAATGATTGTCATTCATTTTGTTTGCAACACTACTGTTATTTTGGTGTTACCATGTATATCATCTGGAATATCCATTGTTGTGATTAGACAGTGATCACATCAGCATTCTACCTAGAGCCTTTAAATCAGGCAGCCCCCCTCCCCTCCCCCAATCCTGGCTTGGTTTGGGAAAAATTAAAAGCCTCCTGGCTTGGAAAAATATTTCTCCATAACATCTTGGAGAGATCACTGCAAATTCTTTTTTCAATTTGTATCTCTGTAGTCTATGTTTCTTAGGGTTCATACTTGGCATGAAATACCAGAAAGAACAGAGAAATTCATTCTCAACTTTAAAACACCTGAAAATTTAAAAAAATGATCATGGAAAATTAGACAAAGTAAAACCATTTAATAATTTCCTTTTTGTTACTTTGTGTTGAACAGCTTGCACATGGTTTTCTCTTTGGATGAATAGTGTAACATAGTGGAACTATGAAGGAAAAGAGAAAATAGTTCCTAATCCAGAACAATAGCTGTCAATTATTCCCTCAGGAATAACAGTGCCCATATTTGGAAGGTTCGGTGGAAGAAGGAATGGACTTTATCAGTTTTTGACATGTTTTTAGATCCTCAAGTTGTCGTTTTTCTCCAACAAGATTATGGAAAAGTCCTGAAAAGTTTAATAAACTATTATGAAATTATTATAATTATTATTATTTTTCTTATTATAAAACATCAGTAATTTTGGGTGCTAAGGTCATTTTCAACAGACTGTGTTTTAATTTGAGTAACTCTTCATACCTGCTTTGTTTTTAGGTTCAACATGGAAAAGAGGATACTGCCAACCAAAACAGGTCAGCTTCAGGACCACATAATTTTATTTATTATCAGATTTCACAATGTGCTACAGTGTTGGTATTTAGTTAGACAAAAGATTTATTCAGTCTTGAAAATATTATTTTGCTCATGAACCTCCTGTTGGTATTTTTTAGAGCCAGTCGTCAACGTTCACTGTCAGCTTCTTCATCATCAAGTGGTAGCAGTGAAGACAGTGATTCTGATAGTAGTGACAGTGAGAGTGAAACTGAAGTGAAGGTAAAGTTGTCTGTGGTTCATACTGTAATCTTAATTTGTCTACACCAAGAACTTGCATTGTTATGTTTGTTTTACATTTTAGACATGTGTACAAGTCTCTGTTACTTTTCCATGTCAAAATTTGAAAATTTATCAAAAGTTTGTTGTGGAATTTTTATTTGGTTTCAGAAGTTTTCCAAACTTTTTCAAAATATTATTGTAAGAAGCCCTTGAAAAACTTTTAATTCACTGCAAAGGATTGATTGAAATGTTTATAATCTCAAATTCATTATAGGAAACTGAACCTAAAGCTTGGGATCTGGGATCTTTGAGAAATACCTTCATCAACCAAAGGAGCACAAATGGTGTTGTTAAAAGTCCTTCATCTTTGACAGTTGGTGATGATGGTCTCCGTGGCAACCAGATTGCGCCAGGTGTGCATACCAGCCCTGAAAAGGCATCACAAGTTTTTGAAGAGGTTGACAAGGACTTTTCATTCAAACCTATTGAAGATACATCAGATGTATTTAGCTCTCTCGATGACATTAAAATGCCAGCAAATATATTTGGTGAGCAGAGTCCTCTACCATCAGAGGAAGGACTGGGCAAAACTAAATTTTCTTTGGAGTTACCTACTGAAAACTCTCCTGTTGTAAATAATTTGTTTGAAATCTCAGCAACAAATTCTCACCATAAAGACAATACAACAGACTCTAACTTGTCAAACTGTAACACCAATCACAGTATCAACAATGAAGTGAATACTGAAACTTCAAATTTAAAGGTTTGTAAAGAAAAAGAGAATAAAGAAAAAAGCACAAAGATTGATAAGGCAAAACCTGATGGCAAGACACCAAAGAACAGTTCAAAACTCAAGAAAGAAACAAATAGAAATACGCCAGAAAACAAGAAGGTGGATAAGACAGTAGAGCTGGCCTCTACTGCCGAGAATAGCCCAAGTCTGAACTGTAAGTCCAGAAAGAACTTGGAAAAGGAAAAACAAGCAACAAAGAAGAGGCCCACTGCAAAAAAGAACCCCTCAGCAGCATTTGATAATGAAAATGATGTCGAAGTTGAAATAGAAAACGTTGGAAATGGAGATAATAGTGGAGAACAAATGCCGGCTAATGGTGTCACAAAGGTAACAAAGGTTTTGAATGGTTATTCATCACCACCTGCATCGTCAGTCAAAGAACTTGAAATACCAGTAACTCACTTGTCAAATGGGGATGTGGAGATAAATGGTGAAAATCAACATGATTCACTGATTGTTACAATTGATCTTGGGCTGTTGCAGAGGATTCCAAAGATTTCAGGAACTAATGGGACAATTGTGGTATGTGGCAGGTTACTTGATAATGGCAGAATATAATTACATGCATTGTGAAGTTTCAGAAAATATCCATACCAGACCATGGAGGAAATCTTGGTTGGTTCCCCCCCCCCCCCGTCACCACATCCCCAGGAACATCCATTCTGAGATAATATATTCTTTAAAAAAACTTGACTTTTGTGAGCCCAATTTCCAATTTCCTCTATGGAACTGCACTTAAGAAAAGATTTTCAATTATAGATTAGTACCTATTTCATTGTTCTTACATGTATTTGTGTAATTTAGTATTGTAATCACTGATTAGAAATAAGTGTTATACAATTACATGATCTAGACTTGAAGGAATTTAACAGCCCTAGAGCTTAATTTTTTCTCTTGGGGTGGACCTGTGCAACTTTTGGTGGACCAAACAAGACAGATGACATGTCTGACCTAGGGTATTAGATACAAGATACACCAACAATAATTTTAGCAAAACCAAAAGGGTATCCACCAGCTTGTGCAGTAGCATCTTCTGGTCTTCTGTCAAGGACCAGAATTGGAAATCTCGTAGGGATTGCAAAATCAAATGATGTCATTACAAGTACTTCCTCAATACTCCCCATATTCTATTTCATAGCTTCAAAGAAAATAATATTTTGAGTGCCTAATGTAAATTGAAATGTGATGAAAGCTGGTGGAAATGAGGGTCTACCAACTTTATGTTTTGAAATTTTACTAGACTGACTTGTTTTTTGATGAACAATGTCTATCAGTCCACCCCTGATTTAAACCTCACACTTTGCATTAATGTCTTAATAATTAAATCAATAATTAAATCAGAAAGTATTCCTTTCACTTATCACTGTTGTTTTCCCCTCTACCAGGCTAAACTCACAACAACTTCCCCTGTGGTTGAAAATGGAAGGGTGAAGGTCAAACGGCAATCATCAGTGGACAAGAATTCAGAACCTGCAGAAATCAAGAAAGCAAAAATAGGAATTGAATCTGATTTTGACGAGTGAGTAGTTGTATGAATAAACTGCAATAATAATAGTAATAATAATAATAACCATTTATTAAACTCGCTTGCAGCCAATATGTAGCTGAATTACAGACTGAGTTAAAATACAATTATAATAATAACTATATTCAAGATACTTATAGGTATTTACTATAAAAAATTACAATTTTCTAATGACAACTCCCCTCAAGGGACTTGTCAGTGCCATGATATAAACAGGAAATAATAATCAAATATAACTCATAAGGGTTAAAAACTCCATCTGGCAGGAAGGCTGGCCAGAAGGCTTGAACTCGGGACCTCTGGGTTGTGAGTCAGTGCTTTAAAGTGCTTGGCCATGCTGCCTCCCTAAATTTATTATTAATTAAAATTAAATATTTAGTTGTCCTTGATGTACATGAAAATATCATGCAACATTTTGTTCCTACCAGTACGAAATGTATATTCTATGTACTAAATAATATTCATTAATTTTGTCTCTGTACCTTCTCAAGTATTTCACACTGACAACTCTTTCAGACGTAGACCAAGGGAGAGAACAAACAGCTCCAGCAGTGCAAGCAGTAGATATTCAACAGATCGTGACATGTCACACCGTAAACGAAGCCCCAGTCAAGAGAGTGACCGCTATCGTAAGAGAAGACGGCATGCCAGTGAGAATGATAGTGATCGAGATAGGAAAAGAGGAAAGAGCCATGAGAGAGAGCGTGTCAGGGATAGAGCACAAGACAGGGACAGGGATGAGAGGGGCAGGGACGACAGAGACAGGGACGACAGAGACAGGCGAGGAAGTAGTCGCAGCCGAGATGGACACCATGTTAGACAAAGAGATTTTGACCGACCTGCTGAAGAACCCCTGATAAATGGCTATAGCCCTAATAGCAGAAGTGATCGCCCCTGTTGGTGTGGCGGCAAGAAGGATGACAGCCAACTGACATCATATTTGGAACAGCTTTATGGACCTGAGCCTAGAGTGTAAGTCTCAGAGAGATTAGCGATGTATCTTCCAAGGTCACTCGAAAACAGTGGTCTATCAAAAACTTGAATGTTCTTGAAATTTTCAGTGCAAACAGACAGAACTGCATCTCTAAAATCTGAAGTTTTTAGATTCTAAGGGAGCTTGCATTTTTAATCTTAGGGCCAAACCATTTGACTTTTGAGGGTGGCGGGGTAATGTTGATAATGATGATGCTAGAGTTTTTTTATTTTGCTGAAATGCTGCAGGAACTGTATTTTATCACAGTTTATATTGTGATTTTTCAGCCTAAACCTAGTTCTGCAGGAATTTTGTTCTTTTTGTATTCTCTGGTATGTTTTCTTTTTCAAAATCGAAATCATCTATCCCTTGCCCCCTTGTGAACTAAACATGCAACATCAATATTCTTATGAGGATCTGTTTCTCCCATTGGTCTGTTGATACTCACCTCCTGTGTTTTGCTCGTAGACCTCGCAACCCAGACCACTATCTCCAGGAAGCAAAAAAATTAAAACATAAAGCAGATGGATTGGTAAGGAGACATGCTTCTTTTTCATTAAATTTGACAGAATTAAGTGAGCTGCTTTAAAATATGTTGTACTTCAGCCAAATTTAATTCAGGTTGCTAAACTTTACTTTACATTCATGTTCAAAATGAATTACAGCTGACTCCAGTCAACTTGAACCTCATGCTAATTTGAAGTAATTTTTTTGTTCCCTTCAGGTTGTTTTCTTTATAATTTGACCCTTGATAACTCAAGCTCTCACTAACTGAAATGTTTTTCCATTTCCCTTGAAGGTTCCAAGTTATAGGGAGTTAACTGTATCGAAGTCTGAAGAAATTATTTTGCACAAATCTTAAATCACTTCTGATAAATTAAGTTCACTGGACTTTCACAAGTTGTTTTAGGCGAACATTAATTTGCTGCCAATTAAGTTTAACAGCTTCAATTAAATTTGGCTGAAGTACGACATCTAAAACAAGCCTAAACTTAACAGCATATCAGAGACAGGACATTTAAAACAGTTTGAGGGGAAGTTAAAAGTTTGTTACTAATAGGTGTATATTTGTCCCACAGAGTGACAAAGACAAGAAATCTCATGGTTATGTGGAGGCTGTGATTCAATTCATGAAATGTGGAAGAGCACTGGAGGTAAGCCTTCCAATTGTAACCTTTCTAGTGTCACTCTTTATGTCATAGCAACTTCTAACTTGGTTGGAACTGTACTTTGGGTGGCTGTGCACTTAAATGCAGTCTTCTTCATTGAGGATTGATTAACATTGAAATCCCAATATTTACGCTGTGTAACTTTTATCCCCTTAGAACTTCTTCATTCCAAAAACCAGAAAATATGATTTCTACTCTGTCTAAGCAACATCACTTCCTTTATATTATAATATAACTTATTCTGTAGATTTTTAAGTAGCAGTTGATAGTGTTAATTAAGTTTGTGTTGGTTTTACAGCAAAAGCAAAGTGAAAATCCAGAGTCAAGTTCATCTGCCTGTCAGATGTACCGAGAAACACGAGATTTACTCAGGTAAACTTTTGTTCCATTTGCTAAGTACTACATTAAATTATCAATTATTCTATTTTTCTGAAGCAAAGTGGGGTTGAAATGCCTTCTGAAAATTGCTATTTTCCTCTGAAGTCCAAGTAATAATTTTTTTAACTTCATTAAATTTTTTTTAGAATTACTTTTTTGAAAGTTTCTCCAACAAAATAAAATTTCCTCAAAAATTCTGTAACATTTTTTTGTCAGACATTAAATTAAACACTTTTGGAAAATTTTGACCATTATTTAGTGACTTGTGGAAATCCTTAAATTTTGAGGAATATCTGAAAAGAGAAATTGTTATGCTGGTTAACTTTTTCAGCTCAACTGCTAATTAAAATATCTTTAACAGTCTCGTAACAATTGAACAATTTGAAGGTACTCAGCAATAATTTTATTATCTTAAAGAATTTCCTATTTCTGATCAGTTGGTTCCTTTATCTCCATTAAACAAACTTCTTCTTGTGTATGGATATTGTAAGGAGAAGATAGATGTTGATAGATTTTGAGGACTGAAAGGACTAATGAAGTAACATTTGTTATTTAGTTATGCCATGCGCCAGTTTGTGTCCAGAGTTTCTCAACAAAGTGATGGTTCTTCAGACAAGAGACTAATGGCAATATGGTGAGTATTGGATGAGGTTATTTTCTAAGGCAACATTTAAACCCAGTGAAAAGATGCAATGAAATAGACTGCTGTTTTGTTTCTTCATAATATTTCTTGCTACGTACATGTAATGTTGTGCAGTGACAGTTTCAAATGAACAAGATCTCTTTTTTTGGGATAAGATTTTGTAGGACTCTAAATGTGATTAATAAACATAAAACAAGGTGTCACACAAATGCGTATGCACATAGGTTTGTATTCAGACAGACACAAACATATAATGTCTGCACACTTCCACCCACTTGCAAACACATACACACACATGTATTCACTGCACTCTGCATGCATCAGGGTATGAATTAAAGATTTTGTTTGCCCAATTTTTCATTTTTGCTTTGGGAGGTATGAAGGTTGCCACATAAAATCTTGTTTGAAATTTGTAGACTACTCAATTCTTACCTACAAATCTGAAATTTTGTCCCAGCATTTGTAGTTCTTTAATTCGCACCTATACATACAGTGGAGACACATGCGAGATGCTTATTCATTTTACTCTAAATAATAATGAAAATTTGTTGCATTATATTGGCAGTACCAGAAATTTTGAGCACATAGAATGGTGACTTGCAATGACGGGGATCCAAGAGTGTTTTTTTCACCTCCAATTTTACAAAACAATAAATAAGGCAATAAAAACAATTTATTACTTGCAACAATTTAGCTGTTTTTAAAATACTAGACATTTCAAAAGTCTTTCAAAACTGATGAAATTGCACTTTTGAACTGAACGAGGAGTTAATTGTCCTTGCATGCCCAACCCCCACTCTCCCAAAATACCCTGGTATATCCCATATTCCCTAGCATATCCCCAGGGATGCATAGAGGGGAAAAAATTCATCTGTCCATGATTTAAATGTTTCTGCTAACACTTAAGATTGACTTTATCATTTTCCAGCTTGAGAATCCAGTCTGTCCTCCACATGAAGATGTACCGTCTAAGGAAAGATCAGGCGCAGAAAAATAGCAGGGTACGTAAGGAGTAGGAAACAGTGCAGTGATTCATTTCACTTGTTATATTTCTTTAGTTCACTCAGAAGCAAAGAATTGGTTGAAGACGCTATATTTAATCTTATGTGACTGGTTAATACTAGTAATTGGGTGTTTTTAGTTTCTCTCTGATAGTTTTTTTTTACTTGTAAAGCCATGAGAGTTTTTCCTGTAGGAAGAAGTGTAATGTACAAGAGTCTTGGTTAAATTGCAGTTAATAAACCTGCAAAAAGTTTTTGTGAGAGTCCACTGCAGTTGTTTTTAGGGACGAGGTTCTGTGGGGGAGGGGGGAGGGGGGATTATATGTATTTACCAAATCCCCCTGGGTAAAAAACTTGTCATAATTGCAACCTCTTAAGTAAACAGAAACAGCAAAGTGACTTAGAATGAGGGGCCATAGATCTATGTTAATTGGTTATATAATAGGTTTGCAGCCACGTTTCTCAGTTGTAGTTACACTGTGCTTTGTGTAATTAACTTGTTCATTTACAAGAGTTTCTGCTGAACATGTTTATTTTCATTCATAGATTCTCTTGGACTACTTCAAGGACAAGGTGAGCACTATCATTTAGACCTGATGAATTACACTTCACTTGTTCAAATCTGTGTTTTCCTAGGTCTCTACGGGACATTTAAATAAAGCTTTTACTGAATTAATGAGACAGAGTGCAGGTGAGCAACATCATTTTGCCCCTTTGAGATCTGGAACAAACACAAGATTTGAATTAGTAAAATGATGCATTGATTAGACCTTGTGTAAGGGAAGGAAGTTACATTGTGAGTACAAAAGTAAAAGGAACTGCTATTGTCTAGCCTTGTGATTTGCAAATGTCAGCTTATTACTTACTTTTTATTCACTTTTAGGGTCAACAACCAAAACCAAGTCAAGCTCCTTCACCCTATAATTCGAACCCATCCAAGTATGTTTACTGCATTGTTTTCCTCTACTGTACTGGCTGACTGTCTAGAATCTTTTCTGTGTCAAGTTTGTTTTGTTCTTTCAAAAAAAATGACACACCTGTGACTGTGACAGCACTTCACAAATCCGATCTTTAATGCTTAAAATCTTGTGATAATAATAATAATAATAATGAAAATAATGATAATAATAATAATGATGATAATAATAATAATAATGAAAATAGTAATAATAATAATAATATCTTGTTTAAATGCATGCAACAACGTCTCCATACTTTTTACAACAGTTTTTTTTAAAAAGGTAATATTATCACGGTAATCGGATTGAAAAGTGAAATTAGTTAAAACAATTAAATGTCTAATATCTCATTTTAGGGGAAACTAAAAAAGATAATTGAAGAAAAGATATTGTGATGTACAGAGAGGCACCAAATGGGTACGAAAGACAGGTTGAAATCTGCTATCCCCTCTTCATCTCTGTTCTAAGAGCAAACAAAAATCCCTCTTCCATGAAAGAGTGAACATTTGTACATGTATCTATTCCTTTTTCCCCCTCATTGCTCAATTTCAACTAAAACTGATTTGTTTCAGGATGACTGGAACGCCATCTCCACTCTCCCCTACTCCCTCCCCCTCAGGAAGCATTGGCAGTATCGGTAGCGTCGGTAGCACGGGAAGCCAGGAGGCTGTTGCCACACCCTCTCGTAATGGCAAGCAACCCTCAAGCACAATGGCGTCGCCTGGAAATGCTTGCATCCCCCAGAAGATTTACTCGCTGAACAGTCAGCACCTCAATATGACCAGCCATCTTGTGGTTAGCCATGAGAAGTGGGACCTGGCACACACTCTGGTGCTCGAACACAGAGGTACGTGTAACAGCATTTATTATTGTCTTCAAGGCTTGATACAGAGTGGTTCTGTCAGCAAGGTTCGTACGGGTCCTTAAAAACCACGAAAGTCCTTAAATTTTCGTTTTCAAAATTTAAGTACTCAAAAGTCCTTAAAAAGGGTGAAGAAATGCCGAAGTCCATGAAAAGTCCTTAACATTTATCTTCTTGCTGCCTGACTTTGAAGTTTGTATTTTTTGCTCGACATAATGTTATATATGTCAGTTGTGTGCAAGTGAGAATTTCTGTGGAAAGGACACTCAGTTCCTCCGATATATTAATAAATAGACCAAGCTTTGTTTTGCAGTCTCATTATTTAAATCAGAGGCTACCTTGCTAGATTTTAGGATGCTTTTTTCTTGTATTTGGGTGAAGCATGCTTGTACCGTGGGACCATAAAAATGACTTTACTGTACCATGAAAAGTCCTCAAAAAGTCCTTAAATTTTAGATTGGGATTAGGGGAAGAAGAACGTACAGCTACAGTAAAATCCTGCGTGTGAGAAATGAGGTTAGCCATGCAGGTTATTTTAAAATGTGTTTTATTACGATGGCCGGAGGCACATCGTTAAAAATTCGAGGCCGTTCTGGTCGCGTTTGGCTCAGCCCGCAGTATATTGCTCAGTGGTCAGCGGTATGATCGTACAAAGGAACCGACAAATACTTGTTGTAAATACAGTGGCTTTAGCACAACAAACTCAACTCTGAAAAACGTTCGACTTCGGCCATCGTGCAGGCT